>DWNA01001084.1:0-16543 GCA_018249835.1 Heliconius besckei | reverse complement strand
ATTCTAATAAATAATTAAGGAGATGTCACTGATTCGAAATGACCTAGCCTACGGGCTGCACAGTATGACCGACGCGAAAATATTCTTATAGTTGAAGCAGGCGTAGCCGCGTCCGGGTCCACTAGTCATGAATATAAGAATGAGCCAACGCTGTATCCCGCATATAGAAGTGTAGGCAGAGGGAACTGAGAGTTAAAGTACTTCGTACCTCACGCCTCAACGAATTTTCGAGATATTGCGTGTTAAACTTCCTTCCACGCGCCATGGAACTGTGGAATGGCCTACCCACGCCAGTGTTTCCAGGTCGATATGACCTACCTTCCTAAACCTACCTTACCTTCAAAAAGCGCGCCTATCTCCATCTTAAAGGCCGGAATCACAGGGTCGTCGGTGGCCGTGATCACTTACCATCAGGTGACCCGAACGCTTATATCTTTTTCCATAAAAAAAATACGACAGCAGGTAAATAGAAATAAATATAATCATTGCTCCAAATGGGAATCAAACACAAACCTACATTGGCCTACAAAAAAAATTGCCATAAAACTATTAGAACTATTTAGAGTACAATAAAGAAAAAAAATATTACAACGACAATATTTTATATATATATATTTTTAATATTTTTAATTCCCCGCCTTGGCAAAAAGTCAAAGCGCGGCAGTAAGTTCCGCCAATCAACAACCAATGTCTCGATAATTTGGCAGAAAGTAGGGATTGGAGTATCTCAATTCTAGGTCCCCTCTGCCTGCCCTGCTATACCCAGATAAAGCGTGAAACTTAGTGAAATTATTTTTTAAATATTTTAGGTGAAATCCGGCGGCGGTATAGAAGACAAGGGTGTTAGATTCGAAGTCAGAATTGCTACTAAAGAAGACTTCTCAAGAGATATACTAAAGGTTTGCTTGTTATTTGTAGTTTTAAAGAATTTTCTTTAGTTATTTTTACTTATTTTGTTTGTTCACTTCAACTACTCAGGTATTTTTCCTAATACTAAGAATTTTATTTCCCTTCCCTTATTTATGTCTACTTTTTCGGCTTATTTTGATTACTTAGATTTTCTATATTTATTCATACATACATTTAATAAATATTCATTTAGTTTAAGCGGGCGACGCCGGGTCCGCTAGTATTTAAATAAAATGATTAACAAAATTTTAACGATAATTGGTCAGTTGTTTGATAAAGTCCTGCATATAGCGGAATAGGTATGAGAATAAAACCCACAACTGTCGCGTTATCTTAATAATACAAACGAATATACAAAATCTTCCAAAACCCACGAGTGCCTATCAAAATCCATAATCCATGAGTGACAACCTACAACCACGGCCTCAAAATAATAGAGATTCCTATAAAAATTGCTCAGAAATCTATCAAAATCTCGTTTTTATGTTACAGTCCGAGACATGTAGCATGTCGATACCGGAGTTAGAGCTGGAGGTAGGGGGCCACGCATTAGGAGGACGGTTTTCCACCGCCGAGGGCCTCGTGAGGGCTTCCCTTGAGCAGTTGGCCGACGCCTCCGCGTTGCAGGGCGACGCCCCTCATATAGCTAAGGATAGGATGGATGAGTGAGTTTATTTTTCTTATATAGTTTTACGTTTTATCCCGCATATAGCAGGGTGGGTAGGCGGAAGAAACCTAGTGTTAAGAGATGCCTATTTTTCGTCTAATGTAAGAGACATTGCGTGTTGAGTAAAGGAACTCAACGCCACGCTTTGCCTCGTAACCCTAGGGTTAGAAAATAAAAATATTAAATAATTTATTCTCCCAAGTGGGAATCAAACCCATAACCGTCGCCGTTTATATTTACTGGCTTGCATATATATTTTTATTAATTATTATATTATTATATCTATATATTCTTTATTGTACTTAAAAACATTTAAGAAACACAAAATTAAAAGGTTAGTTACCCTAAAGGTACAAGGTACCTTTCCTTTGCTTTGCCGTGTTTTTTATTTTTATATGCAATAAAGTGTATTATATTCTACTTTATGAGAAAATGTAAAAAAAATATTAACGTTGAACAAGACGTGTAGATTCAAATACCGCTATGTATTTTTTTACGTTTTCTAAAAAAGAATTTTTGAGATATTTAAATATATTTTTATCTATAATTTCAGATTTATAAACAAATTAGAAGAAGTACTACAAGGCAAACGTCCTATCACGTTGATTTTGGACGATCCGGCAGGCAACTCGTATGTGCAGAATTTGAACGACGATCCCGAGATGTATGATGAAGGTAACGTGTATCTTTAGATTTTAAGTCATTCATTAATTTGTTCGTTCATTCATTCATTCACTTATTCATTCATTAAAATCTTTTAAAACGTATAGCTTTTAGCTATTCATAAAAAGTTACAGCTACTCTGCCAAACCGTTACAAAGAAGACTTTTCTATTTCTTTTTATATTTCGGCATTTAGTAAGATTTTTTTATTTCAGGACTCAAAGTAACTCGTTATAAAAGATCGTATGAACAAAACGAAGAACTTGGCCTAAATGACATGAAGACAGAGAACTATGGAGAAAAAAGTTTAAATATATAATAAACAGATAATAATATATATTTATTTATACGATTTTAACGTACAATTTTTTTAATACACTTGCAACCTCATTAAGTATTCGGATAAACGAAAATCCGGATAATCGACAGTATAAAGGAAAGATATCATTAATAATAAATTTTAAACTGTAAATACCACACAACTATTAAAAACAAATATTTATAGGTCTTTATGTATTGAATATTATAAAACTGAAAAGTTTGTTTGGTTGCATGTGCTAATCTCGGGAACTGATAGTACGAATTGTAAAATTCTTTAAAATGTATCATACACAACGAGTGGTTAACATTCATTTAAATAATGTTCGAAAATCGCGAAAACTAAAGTACCTTTTAATATTTGATTTCGATATTTATTACTAGCATTCCAAACACGGCTTTGCCCGCTTCATCGTATTGGTCTTTTATAGCCAAATTATACAACATGTTTACATAAATTGCACCTTATGTGTTATTCTGATCTATAAGCTATATTACTGTAACTTTCATTTAAATCCGTTCAGTAGTTTTTGCGTGAAAATAGAACAAACAAATCCTCACAAACTTTCACGTTTATAAGTAGGATGAACTTATGGTATACTTTATTCCATAAACTAAAATATTAAAACTTTTAAAAATTGTAAATATTGCATTTTATCATACTTTTAAAATGTTTCCTTTTTTATTGTTATTATACTAATATAACTTATTTTGGCATGTCTTGTTTCATTTGCACTTTCCCGCATAGCAGAGTAAGCAGAAAGAAAATAGTGTTAAGACACTACTTTCCCCACTTAACCTAATTTTTGAGATATTGCCTGTTAAGTGGGTAAACTCAACGCCGCGCTTTGTTACCAGAGTGAGGAAATGAAATAAACTGTTTCGAGTAGGATATTTGTAATTTTATACGGAAAATAATCTATGTATTTAGATTAAAATAACACATGTGAAAATAAACGACATAATGATGACATGTGTATTTTTTGACCAACGAGTTTGATTATAGCAACTTTAGTTTAAATTCCATAAGAAAAATGATCTCGACAAACGGAAATATAATCATCGTCGTGGCGCAGCGACACAGCGCCAAAGAAAAAGCGACGGAGTTCCCCTGAGGGGGAATAAATTATTTTTTCACTCTGGTAATAAAAAAAACCACACAATGTCCCGACAGTTGAGAAGTGCGTGGGAATAGAGAGAGACTGTAGGTAGTGGGACTACCTACCCAGCTACATGCGAGATACAATGTCAAAGTAAAAATTAGAAATGCAAATACCGTACTCTACACTAAATTGTCTTAAGAAAAAGCTGTATGACATATAATCTTTGCTTAATTCTGAGTGACAATATAAAAAGCTTAACTTGACTTTGACATTTAAAATTGACATAGGCCATCAAAATAAACAATATTCCGATTGTTAAGTTTTACGCAAATTTAAAACAAAATAATGAGAATATATCAATTTTGAGCTTGCCCCATCTTTATATATTTACTAATCAATTATATATTCTATAAGTAGTGTAAAAATGGAGGAAAATAAAATATTACTACCGCATCACGAACAAAAAACTTTGTGTATAACAAGACTGCCTTATAGACAAGGAAGGAAACTTACAGCTGTAAAGGTATAAAATAATAAAAAGATCAGAAAGGAAATAGATAACCATTTAACCATGTATTAGGCAGAGGAAACCATGTTGCGACATTCAGTTCTCTTCTTTTTCTTTAATTAACATTTTTGCTTGTCAGAACAGGGAAATGAAAATTACTAACTACTAATTCTACCAGTACCTGTAAGTGTACATGTCTCACTGCATCACGTTGGCTACTTGTTCTAGTTACTTGTTGATTTTTATAATAATCCACGCATACATGCCCTCCTCAAAAATGGAGATCCTCATGCTTTTTACGTGATCTCCTCCAGTATCATCAATACTGTTTTCCCAAAGGTCAAACAAAGTCTGCCCCTGTCTTTCTCATCAATTATAATAACAAAACTTAATAAAATTTGCAGGTATATTCAATAACAAAAGAATCCAACCATCTTTTAATATTTGGTGTACCATCACTCTCTTTGAGGCAAGAGACTAAGGCTCAATTTTCAAAATTTGGTAATACTATCCTTATTACAAATATAAAAGTTTGTGGGGATGCATGTTTGTTCCTCTTTCACTAAAAGTTACTGAGCGGACTTAGATGAAACATACTAGAAATGGGTTACTTGTATATTATATAGTACATAATGTATTAGCTATAAAGAATTACATGAAGTAATATTTTATTTTACTTAGCTTTTCATTGCTTAGTGTAACAGAAAGACAGTGTGATGCTATAATATACATAATGTAAATAAAACATTATATTTATAATAACTAATTTGCCTTATATGAATTAATTTTTTTTATTACTTTATTTTAGTTTCATGTTGTTGTATGATACACTGGATAAGCAGAAAGAAATAATGTATTATTTATAAATCAGAATAGTGTTAAGACACACTCTTTCCCATTTTCCATGTAATTCCCATGACATTGCTTACTAATTCGGAAACTGGTGTTAGTTTATGACAAAGCAAAGTCCCTTTTATAATAATATTCTCACGCTGTATTCACACATGGAAGCTGAGAATTTAATGTTTAGACACTCCCTTTCCATTAAGACACTTACGTTTTCTCCTTTCCTCCGAATTCTCGAGACATCGCGTGTTTAGTAGCGGAATTCAACGCCGCGGTTGCCTTCTTACCAGAGTGGGAATTGCACCCACAACTGTCGGACCCACATAATCGGACACTTGTGCCCTTGCGCCACGACGGCCTTAACTTTTAATAATCATATTTTATATATTACAGGTAAACTATTACAATTCAACATATCTAAAAATCATTCCGCTGAAGTATTTACTGATACATATCACGCTCAATATGAGAAAATACAATCAGCAAGACTCGCTAAAAGAATATTAGACACAAAAAACTTCTATGGTGGCTTATTACACGTAACTTATGCACCTGAAATGGAAACAATTGAAGAAACTCGACTTAAATTACTAAAAAGACAAGAAAATGTGTTATTTCGTTTAAAAAATCTAAAAAATGAGACTAAAATTAGTAAGTCTGTGCCAATTTTAGAAGAAAAAATTGAACCAATTAAAATGAATATGGGTGAAGTCAATACTGTTATTATAGGACCTCAGGTACCTTTTAAAAAACAGAAAAATGGTAAAAAAAATAATTTAAATAAAAATTCAAATAAAAAAGAAGTTTTAGGAGATTATATTAAAGATTTAGAAGTTATTCAATGCAGTAATGCTAATTTGGCTAAAGTAAATACTACAATAATAGGCCCTGAGGTATCTTATAAGAAACAGAAAATTGATAAACAGAAGAATTATGATAAAAATTCAGTTCTAGAAAATTCTACTCAAGATTTAGAATTAATTGACTGTACTAATGTACAACATGAAGTGATATCTAATATAGATGATGCATTAAATTATAATAAGTTTGGGACAGAAATTGTTAGAAGTGTTCCACAAAAACGTCTAAATAAAATTGAGTTTAATTTTAATAAAAAATCTAAATTATTATAATTTGTCATTTTCTGTTCCATTTAACCACGTGGGCAAAACCACAGGGAAAAGGCAGTTAAACTATAAAATTACATCAATGTCATAACTAGTTGTAAGCAAAGAAATAAAACTAAAGATATACTTTCAATGTTATATTTTAACTCCAAAACTATAAGGTATTTAAATTGAAACTAGTCTTTACATTACCTATGTATTAAAATGTAAAAAAATACTTGTATGTTTTAAATATAATATACCGCCTTTTGTTATGTCACAGTCACAAATAAAATTTATAACAAATAAAAAACGAAATATAACTATATTGATGGTGAATTTTAAATAGATGAAAACTATCTTTGTACAGACTAAAAACAGCATTTAATTCAGGTGGGTTAAATAAGGGATAAATAAATTATTAAATTTATTTATTTATTCTTCAGTATAATCTTCTGGTGCTACTTCCTCTTCTTGCTCATCAAAATCGTCGTCTACGCCTACTTCCTTTAAATAAAATATAGGATTAGATATGTGTTAATAAAAATAATTATAGTTATACTTATATATTCATTTTAAAGATTTTGAGAAATATATGTAGCATACATTAAAAAATAAATTAATATAGGGTTACGACTATTCTCTATTTTACGCCCGAATTCAAGATACTGATGTTACCAAGCATGATATCAGAAAATATTGTTGAGAGACGGAAGTTAACTTTATCTTTTGGCTAGAGAGGAAATTGATGGTAGACTTTTAGAGGTAGCACAAAAAAATCTTTCCAATCAGTTTTAATCCTCCCCAACATTTCGTAACGTTGAAATTTGAAACCTACATGGCTAAAACGGAAGAGTTTTATATAGGTATGGATACATAATTTAAACCCACAACGATTTTTTTTTATAAATATACTTACCTCGTATTGCTGATATTCAGATACAAGGTCGTTCATGTTACTCTCCGCTTCAGTAAATTCCATCTCATCCATACCTTCACCGGTGTACCAATGAAGGAAAGCCTGGGAATCATATTCATTATTATTAATAATATGGGTTAAGATTGAGTCGGACTTGCCCAACGAGGCATCCGTTCCAATTTCGAGAAGTAACTTACAAAAGTTGACAAACTTAAGTTTTAAGCTCACTTAAACTTTTAAACTAAACTTTAAGCTCATCTTATACAATTTGTATAAGATGAGCTGCAAATGTAAGTTTGTAAAGATTTTTTCTATGAATACCTACCTCAGATTTCGACATGGAGCTATGATACTTCCACCGTACTATAGTAGAATATAAAATATGAGTACAAAACTAACCTTTCGTCTAAACATGAGCGTAAACTGCTCAGATATACGTTTGAATATTTCTTGTATAGCGGTAGAGTTGCCTACAAAGGTAGCGGCCATCTTGAGTCCTCGTGGTGGCACGTCGCATACAGCCACCTTCACGTTGTTAGGTATCCATTCTACGAAATAACTGAAAAAACAAAAACACTTGCTTTTCCATTTTGCTCTTAATTTTCGAGACATGGCGTGTTGAGTGGCGTGTTATGTCACTATTCCAATGCCACGCCATGCCATGCCATTTTCTTGTGAGGAAATAAAAATAAATCTTTCTCCCTCATGAAATCGAACCCATTACCGTCACCCCATTTACTGTCAGATGCTGCGCCGCCGCGCCACAACTACCTCTTATCGGTATTTATAATAGAGAAAAAATCCAAAACCATTGGAAGTAGTAGATTTAGCAGACATTGTCATTTTACAAATATAATTATTGTACGCCAAACAACCTGTTAGTAGTTTATAAGCGCATGACTGAAATTATTGATTAATATATGTATGAATTAATGATATGTAAGGGTAATGTGTCGCAGTGGTACAGCGGCAGACTGTACAAGCGATGGCTGTGAGTTCGACTACACTTGTGAAATGTTAGTATCGACTCTTAGGCAAGATAAAGCACGGCGTTTAGTTTCGTCAAACGACATAAATATTATTTTCATAAACCGCGGTCTTGAGTTAGACAAATAGAATTTGTCAGATGTCAGGATCACAGTGTTTCAGCACTAAGTCTTCTCGGCCTTCCTTGCTAAGTTGCTATGGGGGAAAAGCTTGTTTACTTTACTTAGCTTCTGCGTACCCCATTTAAAACTCTTCTTCAAATCGAATCTACTACCACATACCTGCTATTCTTATCCTGGACACTCAGCATTTGCTCATCGACCTCCTTCATGGACATCCGTCCCCTAAATATCGCGGCCACTGTCAAGTATCTGCCGTGTCGGGGATCGCACGCCGCCATCATGTTCACTGGACTGAACATCTTTAATGACATAAAATATGACTATGAGAGGAAATCTAAAAATGATAATAAAATCAGAAAATGACATTTGAAATATAACTTGTCTACGTTGTATTCCACACTTAGCAGAGTAAGCAATGGGAACCTTCTTGCGCCGACTAATTGCATGTTAAGTGGCGGAACTCAACGCCACGCTTTGTCTAGTTACGAAAGCGAGAAAATAAAAATATTAAATATTCTATTCCTCCGAGATGAAATCAAGACAACAATCTCACAATTTGTGCCGGCCAAAAATAGTAGGTAGTTGTTTGTTAAAAAAATTAAATCAAATCAAGCATCAGCAGCTCCGTGTTCCGCACACACGCGGTAGTCAGGGGGACCTAGTGTTAAGACATTCTATTCCCAAATTTCCGTTGAATTCTGGAAGCATTGCCTATTGAGTGGCGGAACTCAACACCGCGCTCTGCCTCGACACCAGAGCGAAGAAATTGAAACATAAATTAAAATAAATAACGTTCGCGTTACATCGCGTTTACAATCACACTTTGTGATCTTAGTGGTAAGATTCTCTATTCACCACTTTCCGGCCTATTTTAGGGATCCTCCATGGGCGTAAGAATGGGAGGGACCAGGTGAGCCGTGCCCCCCCCTAAAATTTTTAACTATCAAAAAATCAAACCGGAAAAGTAAAAGATAAAACCTGTTGTGTCAGTTCAGCCACGGTCAGTGCTCTGTAGCCTTGACTGTTCCGCGCTGTAAGTGGCGCGAATCCTGAAACAAGTAATATTAATTTATACAATTATATAGAACATATTTTACTGTTACTGTAACTGATTAATACTTGAGAAAAGAGAAAATTTTTGCATCATCAGATAATAGGGTAAGTAGATGGAACCTAGTGTTAAGACTCCGTTGTCCACGCACCTGTCTGCTGTGTGGGGAAACGAAAACAAAATCAAATTTTATTTACAATAAATTTGCTTATATCTTGGGTTCACTAAAGTTACCTGAAAAGAACCGGCTCAAGGAATTAGGAATAAAGGACCTGTTTTCACTCACCAGGCATAAAAAAGTGAAGCCTCGGGAAAGGCACCATGTTGACCGCAAGCTTCCTCAAATCTGCGTTTAGTTGTCCCGGGAACCGGAGACACGTGGTCACTCCTGACATTGTTAGCTGGGGGTTACAAATTCAATTTAGTTAGTATTATAAATCATTTGCCTATTCCTACGGTCTCTGCATACGTATTTCACCTCGTCCACTGTCATCAACATGATACATACATACATACATGACCTCAGGGGGGTCCTCATGATTATTACGTGACCTTCCTCCAGTATCATCAATTCGACCGAGTTTTACCACTCAACTCTAGCTTCATAGATCTTTGAATAAATATATAGGGAAATCTTTGGGAATATATATTTTTTTATCCACTCACCGAAACTAAGTGGTTCAAGTCTCCGTATGTGGGTGAAGCCAGTCGGAGTGTCCTGAAACAGATGTCGTAGAGCGCTTCGTTGTCTATACAGAAAGTCTCATCAGTGTTTTCAACAAGTTGGTGTACGGACAGTGTTGCATTGTATGGTTCTACCACAGTATCGGAAACCTAAAAAAAGAAAAATGACGATTTTTTATGGTTTCATAACAAAACAAAAAAAGAAATAAAACAGAATCCCTAAAACATCACTTTTGGTTTGTTTATATGTCTATCCGTCTCAAGACATCCATGTCTACGGACCCTTGGAGTAGAGAAAAAATTAAGCTTGTACAAGTTATTGATTATGCATAGTTTTTATCGCATTTTGTATTAAATTCAGCGCGTGATATAAATATAAAAAAAATGTAAACTTCCCGTAAACTTACAATTATTGAAATTAAGCAATTGAAAGAGACGTATCAATTTCATGATTGTAGCTTAACGAAAAGTACCTCTTATAAAAATTGACAATCTCCAAATTTGCGTAGTACGTAGGTACCTACACTCATTTTGTTTTTTTTTTAAATACCTATAAATTATAATTATATTTTTTTCATTTATTTGTTCTGTGATTTATCACTTCTTGCTAAAATTCAAATATATTGTACCTATACACTCACTCATAGAATATGAGTGTATACACGTACAAATTTGAGTTTGTAAAAATTTAAAAGTTATAATTTCCGTTAACCTACAATCATAAAATAGGTACAACGCCTTTTTCAAGTTAGATTTTTAAAAGTAAGAAAAAATTCTAAAATGAAATCTGTGCAGCCATGTATAGCTAACTTCACCGTACTATACCTACCTTTGGAGAAGGCGTAACACTGAATGTATTGACTATACGATCAGGATATTCCTCTCGTAGCTTGCTCAGAAGTAGCGTCCCCAAACCGGATCCAGTGCCTCCACCAAGAGAATGGGTTAATTGGAATCCTAAAAAAATGTAATGCAAAAATATACTAACCGACTTCAAAAGAAGAGGTTATTCGTTTGAATTGTATGTGTGTGATATTGTTGGAATTGGTTAATAGGTCCTAGTAATGAGGATGTTCTGGTGTAGCGACACAGCATCTTAATGAGATTAATTTCATTTCTTCGATCTGATTATAACGTAAATCACGGCGTGCGTGAATATTCGGTAGTGCATGGGGAACGGAGTGTCATAACACTAAGTTTTCTCTGCCTACGCTGCTACATGCGGGATACACCGTGAAGCTAAAATAATATGTCAATATAAAGATATTTTCACCTTGTAGACAATCACAAGGTTCGGCTTCCTTTCTGACCACGTCCATCACAGCTTCAACGAGCTCAGCACCTTCTGTGTAGTGACCTTTGGCCCAATTATTACCTGAAATATATAAAAATATTATATCACGCTTTTATTGTTTTTATTTGTCTACGTATTTATGGAAATTTTACAACGCAACGTTTTTAGAATACGTTGATAAAATTAATATGACTGCGATTGAAATTTGTCCTAGTGTTGATAGACTTCTTTCTACACGAATAAATTTGAAGAAAAGCGTTTTTTTTCCATCCACGTGAGCAAATAATCATCTTAGCACTTATGAAATAAGCCCTATCAAGTAGGAATAAGGGACATGCTTGCAACCTAAAGGAGATGGTTGTGGGTTCGATTGGAATGGAATATTTAATATTTTCGTTTTCTAGCTCTGGTAACGGGGCTAAGCGAGGCTTCGAGTTCTGCCTCTGCACACTCTATGTCTTAAGATTGCGGAAGGAAGTGATAAAATATAACTTACCAGCTCCACTCTGTCCAAAAACGTAGTTGTCAGGTCTGAAGAGTTGCCCATAGGAAGACGATCTGATGGCATCCATGGTCCCTGGCTCCAGGTCCACCAGAACCGCGCGTGGAACGAATCTTCTACCTGTAAATAATAACGGAAATCCTAATAATATTAATATGAAAGTTTGTTAGTGAAAGTTTGCACTTTACAGCAACAATTACTAAATTAATTTAGATGAAACTTTTCGGTAACGTGTCTTGTACATCAGAAAAGCACAAACGTTACAGTTAACGTAAAGTTTTCGTTTAGTTCGGCTGTAATATAACATACGGTTAAGCAAAAATACTATCCGGGGATACTCACCATCTGCAGCTTCATTGTAGTAGACTTGTATCCTTTCTAGTTGTAACTCACTATCGCCAACATACCGTCCAGTAGGATCGATGCCATGCTCGTCGGAAATAATCTCCCAGAACTGAAAAAAAAATAATTAAAATTAAACCAGCTTCACGCTGTATCCCGCACGCAGCAGGGTGATTTTTTTTAAATTATTAAATTTTTGCCAATTTATTAATTACCGTTACTCTACTGATACCTCACTTGAACTAAAATATAAATATAAAATTTAATATAAAAGTTTGCCCTCCTTTTAAGGTTATCATTTTTTAGGATTAAATCATAAATGTATAGTTTGCGATTTTTTTCCTAGACTAGTACTATCAGTAGATGATAGCTGTCAAATTTCATAATTCTACGCAATGCGGAAGAAAGTCCAACTTTAGTACTTTCACTGTTTAGCTCAATAATCATTCTCTGTAGCTTGCTAGGATTTTCCTCAAACAGAATGATGTCATCGGCAAATCTCAGATGGTTCAGGTTTTTCCCATCAATACATAGCCCATAACATTCCCAATGCAATTTTCGGAATACATTTTCTAATACCGCAGAAAATAATTTTGGGGATAATGGTCCCCCTGGCGGACTCCTCTTTCTATTTTAAATGTTTTGCCCAGTGATTCTAATTTTATTCTTGGTTTGCTGTTAGCATATATGTTTTGGATTATTTTTATGTAGAGTGTCTATGAAGGCCATGTACAAGGGTTTATTGCATTCATTGTACTTCTCCATTATCTGTCCGACTGTATATATATGGTCTGTTGTGGCAAAATTTTTCCTAAAGCCAGCTTGTTCCATGGGTTGATTTTCATCCAATGTTGTGCTTATTCGATTTAAAATTATTTTGGAGAAAACTTTATAGATGTTGGTTATGAGGCTTATTGGTCGGTAGTTTCCTATATCTTCTTTGGGGCCTTTTTTATATATGAGAATTATGTGTGATAGTTCCCATTCCTCTGGAATGTGTGCCGATACTAGAATGTCATTGTAAATCTTGGTCAACAGGGGAACAACTGATTCCAGAGTTCTTTTTAGGATTTCATTTGTGATCTCGTCTGGGCCCGGAGCTTTATCTGACTTTTGACTTAGAATTGCCTTTCTTACTTCGCTTAATAGTATTATATTCGCTTAATAGTATAGTATTAATAGCTTAGGTTCAGTGACTAATGACTCTGTGCTTGTTGGTTATTCTACTTTACGCAGGTTGGACTAAAGTCTGCGATAGAAATCTGTAGCTGTTTTGTTTATTTCTCTGCGGTTTGTTATTTTATGGGGGATATTGCCAATGCTGTTCAAGTTTGGTATAAATGGGCTTGACTCTCGTAGTTCCTTAGGAGCCTTCCTCCAGTTTTTGTGATGTGTCTCTCAAGCATTTGGAATCTTTTAAGTTTTCTATCCTTCCTAATACAATTCTTTATGTCTTTGCTTAACTCTGTAATCTTTTGTTTATTCTGTTTCAGCACAGCACGGTTGACTTCCTGCAATGCTTCTAGAACTCGGAGGAAATTGGGGGACTTGGGAAAGTGGGAGTTGGTAACTAAATTAAATTTGGGCACCTAGGTGCCCAAATTCCCTCTGCCTATCTTTTAATTTGCTGGATAGAGCGTGAAACTAAAAAAGAGAGCTTTTATCTGAGCTGACCCTGAACGTAGGTCACACCGAAACGATTAACATAATACGATAATATTGTGACATATAACCCTTCTCGAATTGGAAACTATATCTATAACACTTGGAGTTTTAGTTTTTCTTAAATATGCTATTAAGAAGAGTTAAATTATGCTCCAGCAGAAAATCTATCAGTCTATGTCCGTTCTGACTCTTTTTACCATAGCCGAAAATACCCAGTACATATTCTTCTTTATTTTGTTTTACTCCTACCTGGGCATTGAAGTCCCCTAGAAGTATAATTGTATTATTTGAATGTGTAATTACACTTTGGGATAATTTGCTATAGAAGAAATCAATTTCTGATTTTTCTGCTTGTTTTGTGGGTACATAAGCTTGTATAATTGTCCACATTTTCTTGTATTTTGGTAATTTGATGTTTAGTATTGCTATCCTACCTGTGACTCCCAGGAAATCTTGTATGTAACTTTTAAGGTGTCTCTTGATCATAAACCCAACTCTTCTCTGGCCTCCCATTTCTCCTTTGTTGTATATTATATAATCTAAATGTTCTTTCACAGCTTCTCCAGCTCTCCGCATTTCACAAATTCCTATTATATCCCAGTTTATATATTTCAATGCTTCTTCCAGTTCCAGTAAGGATTCTGGTGTCCTTAAAGTCCTAGTATTTAATGTTGCAATTTAACATGTGTAATGTTATATGTACTAATAAATCAAAATATTTCTAATTTGACATGCAATTTATTCTGCCATGTTAATAACAACCGTCGCGTCGCTACGCGACCGTTACCGCGACATTTTGATATTATGGACGTAACATAACATAAGGACGTTATGAAAATAAATATAATAGTTACTTCTAATAAATAATTAAGGAGATGTCACTGATTCGAAATGACCTAACCTTCGGGCGGCATAGTATGAGTGTGACCGACGTGAAAATATTCTTATAGTTCAAGCAGGCGTAGCCGCGTCCGGGTCCACTAGTTAAATATATAATTCACATGGCTGAAGCGGGCGAAGCCGCGAGCGGGTCATTAGTATTACCTAAATAGCGCGGAAACCATTAATCTAATATACTTAAGTAGTTAAATAAAAGATATCAAAAGTTCGGAAGTCAAAGATAATACTTATTTATATGTATTTTATTTTATCTTATACAGTATACGCTTAAACATCAAAGTTGTAGGAAATGATTAATTTTATATTTTACATAATTGTATTAGGTAAATAATATTTCAGTTATTTTTCACATAGTTTAGCCCTTTAAAGTCAAGGAAAAGCGCGGCGTTGAGTTATGCACATTCATAAATAGTGAAGACCACGTTAATAACAGTTGCGTAGTTTAAGAAATCTCGGCGCGAATCAGTGAAGCAACTTTATTTTATACATTTCATATATTTTAAGAAGAATAAGAAGTATTTCGCATAGTTTCCCACGTATCTCCCAATTTTTCAGGCCGTCGTTGCACAGAATGTGTGTGTTGATAATTTGATTCCCACTCGGGGGATTAAATATTAATTATTTTCATTTCCTTGGCCTGCTAACGAGGCAAAGTGCGGCGTTGAGTTCTGTCACTCAACAATGAAATGCCTCATGAATTCGGCGCAAAATGGGCATTGGAAGTGTCTTAATGAGGGATCGAGTGTTTTAACACTATTTTAATATTTTTATATTTTCATTATTTTAATTCAGGTTATGTTTCAAGAGTCACATCACTGGATTATGAGAAAGAATCGGTAATGTAAAAAGGAGTCAATTTCTATTTTATTGATTTCATCTCAGTCGTGATGTAGTGGAATAGTGTCCTCGGGTGGGAATTGAACCTAAATCCATATGCTTGATTTCTACATGGAGGAATGATTATATGTAAATCATTTTTATTTTCTTTGCTCTGCTAGATGCCTAAAGAATTCGGCGGAAAGTGGGAAACGGAAGTGTCTTAATGGGGAACGGAGTGTCTTAACACTAGGTTATCAAGATTAGCTTGAGATATAGATGAAGGGTACAACAGTACCGTGCAAAGCTAAATATATTTTTTTATATTATCTATTTAAAAATGTTTTAAACTTTAAGTTATTGTAAACTTAACGCAGAGCATTTACAATGAAGTTAAGGTGACCTTTCCTGATGATATATGCAATGAGACTGCTTCTGAAATGCCTGATTTTAGTTCACCAGGACGTCGTATAAGCGAAATTAGTAAGTAGTGTTTTTTTAGGTAGGGTTGGTCGAGAGAAACCAATATTAAGACACCCCGGTCCCCGCTTTTCACCGAATTCTGGTGACATGTTGACTGGTGGAACTCCGCTCTTAGCCTGACACCAGAGTGACGAAATTATAACATTAAATATGTAATTTCCTCGGGTGGGAATCGAACTCACAACGCCTCAACAATCTCCTTTATGATCAGACTGAGAACGGACAGATAAAAATATCTATATATATAGTTAAAAAATATAGAACTGCTTCCTTTTCGATAATAGACGTCAGTTATTATTATTATTATTTCAATCGGGACCAGAACTATCGGATGTAAACAGTTCAGCCCGATTAGTTTAGGTTTATAATATAAATATACGTCTAACTTTTTATTCATTTTCTAGCTTTTTTGGAGGGCAGGTAAATATTTCTTATTATTATTTTATTTATTTCAGAATGTTTGGAATACATTTGGATTTTAAGGAAACAACAAATGCACAAATCTAGATGGTTACAATGTAAGTAAACAAAAAATATATTTGTTCCGTATTACCGATAGTATATAAATATTCCTCTCAAAATTATAACCGCCTAAAGTTTGGAAACTATGCAACAAATTATATTGTGCTTTTTAATATTAAATTAGATTTCGTCCTAAT
>DWNA01001083.1:0-16545 GCA_018249835.1 Heliconius besckei | reverse complement strand
GCTTTATTTATTTATTTATATTCAGTAGCAAAATTTTTACATTTAATTTTAATTTAAGTACTAGTTATACATTTATAACTGTGTTTATGTCACAAGTTTAAAAGCCTGTTTTTGTAGTATGTAACGTGGGCTTCCTAATAAATAAATTAATTAATCTATTGTGCTCTGTGCTTACTTTCAATTTAAAAAATTAAATAAATAAATCAGCTTCACGCTGTTTCCCATACACAGCAGGGTGGGCAGAGGGAACCTAGTGTAACACTCTGTTACATTAGGTTCCCCACTTTCTGCTGGATTCTGGAGGCATTGCGTGTTCAGTGGCAGAACTCAACTCCGCGCTTTACCTCGACACCAAAGCGAATAAATGAAAATATTAATTTAAATAAATATTTCATCTCCTCGAGTGAGTATCGAACCCATAACCAGCTGGTTTTTACCTCAAGCTTGGTCTCAAGTTTCATCCAATTTTAAACCTTGTTATATTGCTATTACGTGTCAGTTTCGCGTTTATGTTTTTTTTTTGTATTTTTAAATTTCTTGTTCCATTCTGTAAGTGTAAAATTATTCCCTCTTTTTGAATGTATTTTGTGTGTAAGTTTTTTTTTTCACTTAATTTGGAATATTTATTTCACTCCGTAATTAAATATATCAAATATTATTAAAATGCGATCAGCGAAAAACTATATAAAATTCTGTATATTAAAAATATATAATATAATAAAGTGTATATAAAATTATATAAAAAAATAATTGTATATAAAAGAAATTAATAAATAATTACATTTTAGTAGCAAGATATTGTAATTTAACCTAAAACGTTTTCGTAATCATCACTATAAAAGTAATCGTATTAATTAAACTTTGTATAAAAGTAATTCTATTAAGCATTTGCAACTAGTTACAGAAATAACTAGTTTCTGAAACTAGCTACTCGTGTACCCGAAACTAGTGATCACTGGTTATGCTTAAAAGACGTTACGGCCCATGTCTACCTAGAAACTGGCCACGACTGACCTCTACACAGTGTTGACTAGTGTTGCCGATCGATAGTCGACTTTCTATATTCTATCGATAGTGTCGAAACTATCGATAGTTCAAAAGAGTACAATACTATCGATAGTATCGTATCTCCCAGTCAGAAAGATATCGATACTATTGAATTTCTAGGAATCGATAGTATCGACACTATCGATGCTGTCGATACTATCGTTATATAGAACATTGTTCGATAGTTTGGCAACACTACCACAGATGACTTATGTAAGTACGCGCTCTATGATTGTAGGTTAATAATAATTAATATAATCACTATGTTGTAAAACTTTATACAAAAAGTTATGAGAGTTATTAGAACCGTTACATTTTTTAGTTAGACCTTAAATATTTTTTTACTTATCAACATATATTTGGAATTTCTTTTTATTTCTCCGAGAATATTTAGTAATAGTTCAGATAAATTGAAATATGCAGTATTAATAATATTTCGTAAGTATTAGCTTCTTCATTAGTCTTCAGATTATCCAATACAAATTATATTAACACGTAATATATTATAATTACATTAACACGTAATATACTATAATTACATTAACACGTAATATACTATAGACAATAGACGACTAATTTAATATTAATAATATACATATATATATTTTTATATATTTTTTTTTTTTATATATATTTTTTTTTATTTTTTTTTTTTATATTTTTAAATGTATCTTTTTTAAAATAATTTATATTTAAAAATGTAAAATATATTTAATAATTTAATAAAAGTATATAATATACGACTAATTTATTTTATATAACTTTTTTTTAAATAAGTTTTTGTTACTGGCAACTTTTGAGTATTTAATTATTTATGTTTTTAAAGTTAATCCGCCGGCGGCTCCGCACAGACCACAGATGGCTTACGTAACTACGTAAGCGTCAAATTCAAAATGTCACCAACACGCGTGCTGCCCCCGCGGCGCGCCCTGTCAATCGCTACACAGCTGTGGGACCCGGCACGCGCTCTCTTTACTACGTCGAGAAAACCTTGCACTTCCAAAATGTATATCGCAGAAGAGAGAGGATCTCCATATTCACCTGATTACCGAGTCTACTTCAGTGAGTACAGCTACTTTAGTGTCATATATCTTTTTCGAGATATGAACCATTTCCGACTACTGCGGTGTTATCGTAGCAGAGAATTAAAAAAATATTTGCCAAGTTATGGGGTCGGTTGACCTTAAACTTCGAAAGGAATTAGCTTAAGATTGGATATAATTATTGTTGTTAGAATAATGGCTTTGTTGCAGCTCCTAATCACCTAAGCTTATACGTTTTTACGACTGTCATTATTATTTTCTAAATACAAACATAAGTTTAATAATAAGGAAATGGTTTGTTGTTAGACCACTTAAGTTTCTTTATAATGTGAGATAAGCAAACACGTCACCGATATGATTATTGATTACATCGTGTATTCTGTTTCCCGTGCTTGTTTTATAATATTGTGTGTCTTATCCAGTATAAGGCAAATATCGTGATATCACTTATCAATGAATATTTAACAAAAGATAGCTTTCTTTTGTGTTGATAAGTATTTTTAATAAACTCATAATTGTGAGTCAATAAGATCTTATTTATTCAGCATGATGTAAGTTGTGAATGTTGTTTGACAATTCATTATGCAAATGATTATTTATGTGTTTTCATAATATATATAATTTGATTTTATCATAAACTATTTATATTAGCCAATATTTTCACTTTGAAGCTTTGATTTCAACAATTTTATTCAGTAACATGACATATGACTTCTATTGTATTGAAATTATTTTGTAGGTCAGATGTTAAAAATGTTTACATTCACTATTATAACTGTTACTATTGAGGAAGAGCGAGGATCAGTGTGTTTCTGAATAAGATTTATCATTCAATGTACATCACATTTCATTAATTGGCATAAGTAAAATAATTTAAGGAATGTCTTAATCTATACTATTTATACTCTATACTTATTATTGTTATGAAACTGATGGTTTAAATTATAAAAATCTTTTTCTGGTAGATAGCTTATTTACAGAGGAAAGCTGTAGGAAAAATTAATCACCTTAATTTTTTCAATGTAACCCCCTGCACAGTTTTAACAGTTGTGTATGCAACTTTTTGACATGCAGGCTGTCAAAATCTGTTTTACACTGTATCAAGCATACAGCAGGGTAGGCAGAGGGAACATAGTGTTAAGACACGGTGTTGCCGACTTTCACCCTAATTATAGAGGCAATGTGTGTTAAATGGCAGAAACGAACACCACACTTTGCTCCAAAATGAAGAAATGGAATTATAAACTTAAATAACTATTTTATTTCCTGGAGTGGGGATTGAATCTACAACTGTTGCGTAATAAAGTAATAAATATTTAATTTCATTTATTGAGGTCATTTAGTAGTTTAGACAGTCATATCAAGAAAGTTGGATTCCCATTCAATAAAATGAAATATTTAATATTTTTATTTCCTCACTGTAGTAAGGAAGGAAAGCACAGCTTTGAGTTCTGCTGCACATAATGCAATGCCTCCAGAATTGAAAGTGTCCAATGAATGAAAGTGTCAGATTATCTAGGCTACTAACACTAGGTTCCCAGGTTCCCTCTGCTCACTCTGCATGTGCAAGATACTGGGGTGAAGGTAAATAAAAAAATCTAGTAGTTTTACTTAATATTTTATAAATACAAGCACAATACATTTTCAAATTAAATATGATATAGATGTCAAATGATTTAAAGGATGACACATGAAAACAAATCATAAAATATTATTTTAAACAAATGTTATTGATTTGAGTGCAAGCTTCCTTCTGCGATCCTGGCTTTTGATATGAGCAGCCAGGATTTGTCTTGCAGACTTATTATATTAAACCTAATAATTATTGTAGCTTAATATATTTTGAAGTATTTTTGTTAACAACTAAGATAGACATAGTATTTATTTATATATTTTCACATTACAATAATACTAACATTCACAATTATATACTAAATGATGCCCTAAATAAAAGTAACACTGCATTCTAATAAACAAACTAAGACAAATCCAAAGACAATACAATTCAAAATGATATAACTTTTATTAATTACAAGATAGTTTAAAATTTATAGCTTCCTTGAAGTTACTAAGAGAATAAAAGTAAATATCAATATCATTATTTGTCCCTACCTCTTTAAAAGATCTTATAATTCTATTACGTGGTGCGTTATGACCAAGGTTAGTTTTAGGTCTAGGTAGTATAGATGGCATGGCAAAGTCTATTTGGGATAAGAGCCATTCTGACCCCTTACAAGTTTAAATAGAAAAAGGTTATCAAGCAGATGTCTTGTTCATTGAATGATGAAATCTTTGAAATTTTTCCATTAAATTGTGTCTAAAATTATGCCGAAACATTAATTACTAATTCACTAGTAGTTTTATGTCACTTAATGATGTTAAAATATAATTATTGAAATTTTCGGTGATGTTATACATTTGCATATATCTGTATTTATTTAAATAAGATACTGTAATAGCTGTAGTATCCCATTGCGTCCATATCTTCGGGTTTATGGACTGATCCACGATATTATTTATTCAAATTATTGATTAAAATATATGATTTTTATGTGAATTGTATGTGTATCGTGTCGTTGTCCGCAGAGGACGAGAGCGGGCCCATATCGCCGCTGCACGACATCCCGCTGTGGGCGGACCGCGCCGCGCGCCTTGCGCACATGGTGGTGGAGGTGCCGCGCTGGACCAACGCCAAGATGGAGATAAGCCTCGGGGAGCCCCTCAACCCTATCAAGCAGGACGTGAAGAAAGGCGCGCTGCGCTACGTCAGCAACGTATTCCCACACCACGGTTACATCTGGAACTATGGCGCGCTGCCGCAGACCTGGGAGGACCCGCGCCGCGTGGACGCGCGAGCCGGCGCGCGCGGTGACAATGACCCCATCGACGTCATCGAGATTGGAAGCCGCGTGGCGCGCCGCGGGGAAGTGCTCCGCGTGCGCGTGCTGGGGGCGCTGGCGTTGCTGGATGAGGGCGAGGCAGACTGGAAGCTGCTGGCCGTAGACGAACGCGACCAGCTCGCGGGGCGTCTCGCAGACGTGGCGGACGTGGAGCGCGAGTGCCCCGGCCTGCTGCGCGCCTCCGTGGAGTGGTTTCGCCTCTACAAGGTGCCCGATGGCAAGCCGCGCAACGAGTTCGCGTTCGGCGGCGAGGCGCAGACCGCGGCCGTCGCGCACGAGGTCATCGACGAGGTCGGTACCGCACACAATTAAGTGACAGAACACTGTTATTGCTAATATAACAATCTAAATTTTATTTAAACTTCTGGAAAACAGCCTACATGCCATAAACCATCAGTCTACATGTCAGATAAACGAAATTTCGTCGAACAGAAAGCCAAAAATAATAGATCACAATATAATTTTGATGCAAGGAGTGGTGACTACAATACACAATAATGATACACACTGCTTCCACTAAGTACGAGTAATTGAATTCGTTTATATGTTTATATGTGTGCAGGTGCACGAGCACTGGAAGGCGCTGGTGTCGGGCGAGGCCGACGCCGACGACATCTGCAAGTGAGTAGCGCCAGTGGCCTGTGACGTGACGTTTCTGGTGACGTGTCGTACATGCCGCAACGTTACGAGTGGTGTGGTGTTGCAGGATGAACGTGTCGGTGTCGGGCGCGGCCGCGCGCGTGGAGCGTGCGGAGGCGGCGCGCGTGCTGTCGGACGCGCCGCCCGCTACCCTAGCGCAGGCGCTGCCGCCGCACGGTCAGTGCACATACGCACATACAAACACACACACACACACACCTATAAATAGATATTACATAATTACGACTAGTGTAATAATGACGAGCGAACATTTTATATTAAAACATTTTGTCATCTGTTCGCCATTTTCAGTTGTTTTCTTAGAATTTCTGTGATTCAGTTGTTACTTTTTTGTTTTTATTTATAAAAACTACAACAGCAGAAGCTTGGCACAGGTGCATTGACCATGCGTCTCTTGCCATAATGAATCTAGTATAAATTGGCAAACGATGATGTGGATGTGGATGCACGTGAACCCGAAGAAAAGAAGAAAAAAATCGTTATCAATTTGGCGCAAGTTCGATATGAAGGACCGGTCTATATAAATTCCCAAATTAGCCATGACCAACGCAATAGAGGAATTTGAATATATATATTTGGATATATATCTATAAAAGAATGACCCTTACTTACTACTTAGTTTGAGCAAGTCGCAAAAGGCAAAAAAAACAAAAGGCAAAAAAAATTGGGAGAGAAAAGTGAGCGGTAAGAGACGTAGAGGAACACCTCGGTTAACTTTCGAAGACGCCATACTAAAGATACTGGAGGAAGGTCATGTAAAACAAAATAAATCTCATTTTACCAGACTTTCAAAAAAAAAGCAGGAAGTTCACAATTTGTCACTTTTTATTATATACTCTAGCAGACCCGCGAACTTCGTATCGCCTAACATTCGATTCTTTTTTTTAATATGTATTCTGCTATTCGCGACACCGGGTCAGCTAATAAGATAAAAAAAATAAAGAAAGTTGATAAGTTAACAATTATATAATGTCAAAAAAGAACTTAAATCACTTTAAATTCTTGTAATATTAATTATAAATGAGAATAAAAATAACAATTTCCGATATCTTATTATGATACCTACTTATTATATTTTATTTTTATTTTCTGGCGTATCAACTGTTTTATGTGTTCTCATTTTGCCAGGAATGCCATCTTAAAAATTTAAATTTAATTCATTTAAATCTGTGTGTTTGGCAGCTAGTAAAGCTATTTCGCTCAACCAATCATGGAATAAATAATTTTCAGCAACATTTGGAAGCACTTTATGAATGAGTTCATCTGTTGATTACGTTAACTGACAAAAACTATCAGGAAAGGTGATGCAGCCAGTCAGCGCATATATAGGAAGTTTTCCATTATCAATATCAATGTGTTGTTTGGAGAATATGTCTCCAGATTGATCATTTTGCAACATGACACGCATATCTTTGCTTAAATGTAATACCTGATATGTATCCACAATTTGGTGGACTTTAAACATGAATTCAGTTCATCAGCTTGCATTGAATGTGGAACCACTGGCAATCCTCCTCCTGATAATAAAATCATTGCGCCACCAAATTGCAATATTGGCAAACTGAATTCATTGGTCCAATAGCAACACAGCTGTAGGCACTGCCTGCAGCTTGCTGGCGTCAATTGATATATCGTAACATAAATAAGCTCGATTCAAATATGTAACATTATCAGTCAACTATCGTGCTCACGTTCATTGCAATTTTCACGTTCTTGGTACGATTATATTCATCTGCCTAAATTTGTCCACCGCCTTATAGAAGGCATATTTAGTAAGTCACAAATACACAACACTTTATTAATTTGTGTAAATCTAAAATTTTAAATCTATTATTTACGGACTATTTCAAGACCCCTTAAAAGCAACCAGACCAATCCGATGGCTTCGTCATCTTTCCAGAATGAGATATACCATTAGTTTTCGTTACCTCTGAAAGGATCCCATTTTCAAGTTAGTGAGTAAGCATACTGTCTTAACTACGTGTAAGACTAATAGTCCTCAAAATTTCACCTTTGCTAAAATGACGTCGGTCTGGCAGCTCTGGGATCTTGGGCTGTAATATTTATACGATACTAACGTCACTCAATTGTTTTGCCTTCCAGGAATCCAGCTACGAACATTTAAACTTTATAGTAGGGTATTAAAGTCCAAATTGACTTTTAAGTAGATATTAATACGAATCTTTTGTATGGGAATATAGAAGTCATGTTTTTGGACTTTTTCTGGTATTTTTTTAATTCTTTCTGTCCGTTAGAACCATCCTCGTACTTCAAGGAGTATTATAAAAAAAGAAATAGCGAAATCGGTTCAGCTGCTCTCGAGATTTGCGCTTAGCAACACATTCAGCGATTATTTTTTATAAAAAAAGAAGATATTTCGTATTTTCTGATATTATAAAATTACTTTTGCCTCGTTCCAAGTGAGGTAATGAAAATATTAAATATTTCATTTCTTCGAGTAGGAATGCAACCCAGAACCTGTCGTGTATAAAGTCGCGTGCTTGTGCCACTGCGCCACAACGGGCCTCAAAATTATAAGAATGTAAAATTTTTTCTTCTGTGATACACATATATATTACCCTTTATGGATTTTTTAATTTTTTTTTATTTGAATTGTATATATTTCCTTAATATATTTATTTAAATTTCTATCATTTGGTGTTGCACCATTTCAAATAATAATTATGGTATTAAAAAACGGCAGAACAAATGTTTACTAACGCAGAATAATTTAGTTTAAGGTGACTTATTATATTTTATTAAGTTTAGCTGGGCGACTGGGGTTCCACATTAGATCCATTTTTTTATGTCAACAGAAAATGCTCATCCCGCTGAATAACTTTTCCTAAAGCGTTGTATTGATATCTCTTATAGATTAGGCGGGCTGTTAGGGTTTCACATCAGATATTCGGACCATCAAAATAAATTATAATCTATATGTAGGCGAAGACTAATAGCTATGCAACAAAAGAAGTTTAATTTAAATCCGTAGAGTAGTTTTTGCGTTTAAGGAGAACAACAGACAGACAGACAAGAATTCCAAAAATCATAGTTTTACCTTCTATTTATTGTATTAAGTTCCCGTGAAGTGTTTTTTTTAGTTTATATTCAATGTACAGATTTTACCTTTACAGTTTTATTATATATATAGATGTTCACCGATTATTCGAAGACGCCTGAATCGATTTGGATAATTATTTTTATATTTGAAAGTGTATACCTGAAAAGTGGTCCCATGGTGACCATGTCAAGCCCTGAATTCCCTCGATTTTCGAATCTCGAATTTCCCTCGAAATCGAGGGAATTCTTTAGATTTTAATTTAAATATATTTTGGAAATCTATGTGTTTGCTTTCGGAAAGCACTATTTGAAGACGCGAACTGATAGCCTACGTAGTTGTAATACTTACGTTTACTGTAATAGTTACAACTTACAAGGAAAAACATTGTAAAATAAAACTTTTCGTCAGAAATGTGTTTCTTCTTCAATCGTTGCATTTCTTTTCAACCAACTTCAAAAAAGAGGATGTTTTGATTTTCAACCGACTTCAGAAAAGGGGAAGGTTCTTGTTAATATGCGAAATTAAGATTCAAGTTTTAAATAGTATAACAACTACGTACTTCAATTCGAGAAGCAGCCTTTGAAGGTCTACCCATCCAATTATTAACAAAAAATAAAGTAAAAAGTAAAAAAATTACTTAACATAAAGCAAAACGTACTGTGATTTTGTTAAATAAAACAAAAGAAAGATTTTATAATTTTGCAATCGGTGTCAAGCTAATGCTCATTTAAATATGTTTTCATAAGTACTTGAAAATATTAGTAGCACAGATATAAAATTACGGTACTAAAAAATCCTTGCTGTGTAACGATTCGCCGCCCACCACGCATTCCTACGTGCCCCGCGACTATTTGCTTTTAAAAGTGGATCCGCCGCACCCGCCTGGCTTGTTTCCCCCGGGCATGGAAGGAGGGCCTGCTCATTATGGGGCTGAGGGATACCGATCTATAATCCTCCTCAGCACGGTCGCCAAGCTCTTCGAGAAGTTATTCGAAGCGAGCGGTGATCAACCGAGAGAGAGTGTGTGTGTGCAATGGCAGTCTTCCTTGACGTAGCACGATTATTTGACCGCATCTGGCACCCAGGCTTCAGCGGCGGACTTCATAAAGTCCTCAGAGCCGGCAACCCTCAGCACGTCGCGAATGTCTTTGCCGCTCTGCTTTGTAAGTGACAGGACATTTTAAACCCTAGAGGTACACATTGGTCGTCTCGCGTCCAACGCATTCCGTTGCGCCGATGTATCGGATCACCTGCACCTAAGGAGCAGCACTCCGCATACCCGGCCGCTCGAGGTCAGACGTCTTCTTCCGAGGGACTTTCTATCCTCCTCCAACTCCGACTTATGAGCAGTCACCTTGGTCGTTTAATCTAGGCCTCCCTCAGGAAACCCAGGGTCCAATTTTAATCCCCTCCTGTAACTGCTCTAAAGCAGGTTTTCGCCTGAGACGACGGTCAGGGAAACAACGCCCTGATGTCGTTCGGAGCTACAACGGAGATGGCAAAATAAATTTAGAAGTGATTGTACGTATTTTGGATTTATCCAAATTATCCAATAATTATAATTTATTTCCACGCGACATACGTGGTTATATCTTTGGTTTAAGTATTTTTGGGTAAGACAATAGTAGGTAGTCTGTTGTTTATAATTTCTTTCGTTTAAATTTTCTGTTGTTTGTGCTATTTATTTAAGGGTGTTTTTTTAAAACAATTGGAAAATCCTAATTGGAACTACGAAAATGCGGGTTGCATTAGGGCTTAATTAATTTTCACATTATCTTAAGTGCTTTGCAAACATAGGTACATTATATGAATAATTCAGTAGTTAAAGCGGGCGAAGCCGCGAGCGGGTCGCTAGTATAGTAATAAAGTATAACTCCCGTCGTAAACTATAATATGATAGTAGTTTAAAAGAACTAAAAAATATTATACGAGTATAACGACTAATTAACTATGCAAATATAACGATAACCCCCAACTTTACGTGTTGCAGTGGACAAGTGGCACTTCGTTCCCGCGCAGTAGTCGCCGCGTGACAAGGAGGGAGCGGGGAAGGGAGAAAAGTGGGGGGGGGGACTTGTTAACTTATTGTATGTATAAGAGTAATAAATTATCATGTATATTTTTATGTGTTGTTTTTCATTGACTTTATTTTTTAATTCCTCCTATTTAGAAAGTGTTAAGGATACATTTTTTGCAATATTTTGTAGAACCTAAATGAAAAAATCACGAGCTCCGACTTCACAATATAATCGTGTGACTACTCCCGGAGAGCAGCGGCCAGCGGCGCACTGGGGCCGCTCATGATGTTCATTCCCCCCCCCTTTGGCTAGTTGTGTCTATCTTGAAAAAAGGTTTGCTCTTAGTTCGTCTTTTATTTTCTACGAGTTCCTGACAGCATAAGAAGCCGTTTCTACCGATATGCCTATAAGTTATCAATATTCTATGTATTTTACTTCCGTTTTCGCAACACACTCGACGAGAAAATATTAAATATTGCGTGAGATGTCAAAAAAGTATTGAAACGATTGTTCTCTTTTTATATAAGTACATTTTCTTAGCAAAATAATGTGGCCGTTGTAACGTGGGTTCGATTCCCACTCTGGGGAAAGGTATTATAAGTAGTTGTGTACAAGCTAAGTAGAGTCTGTCGGCGTAGTGTGTCGCGTTCTACTTTATTAACACTGTTAATTTATAATTCACGGTAGTTTTGAATTAAATAGCCTTAGACCATTCTTTCTTTTTTTTATACCTATCGCTTCTGATTTCTAACAATATTATAAGTAGTACTAGCGGGCTCCCCCGCGGCTTCGCCCGCTTGAACTACATGATTATTCATTTAATAAACAAAATCGACTGACAGTCAAATGTGCTGATGTCAAGGAATAATTAAATTTACTCGTTCAGAAACAGCCTTGATAGTTAAATTATTAAAATTGGTGAAAGTTTGTAGTAAATCGGTTCAGTACTTTCGAAGATTAGCGTGCTTATACATACAGATAGACAGACAAGAAATAAAAATAAAATTTTTGCTTTCTATTACTTTTTTTTAAATGTCCCTGTAGTATATTTTTAACTGATGTTCAAAACAAGGAGAAGGTTCTCAATTAAATATTTTCGATTCGATATTAGATTCATTTAATTATTTTGAATTCGATTTCGATATTGGATTATTCGATTCGACTTGGGTACTTTTTTGTAATATGCAATCATTACAGTTATTTTATAAAGAACATTATAAATCCTTACCCAAATCAATGATTTAACATTTAAGGCTGTTTATGAACGAGTAAATTAAATTATTCATTGACATCAACACATATGACTATCAATCAATTCTGTTTATTAAATGAATAATCATGTAGTTAATGCGAGTGAAGCCGCTGGCAGACCGCTAGTATAGCATATGACCCTACCAATAATATGAATGCGAAAGAAACTCTGTCGATCTATCTCTGTTACGACTACGCTTAACCTAAATGCAGGAACTAGTTTTAATGTAATGTAGTACAAGACATACAGAGGATCGACGTTGAGTTTCGTTTGTATAATATGATGGACACAGTATGCGATATGTGACTAGAGTATTTCTTTCTGCGCTATATCGCAGACAAGTGGCCGCGGTATAAACACAACAAGCAGGAGGATGCTGCGCGTAAACTGCGGGAGAGACATCGATCGCGCGCGGTTAGAGGCGCGTGGGGGGGGGGCGGGGCGGCACCGGCGGCTCCGCTGCGTCGCGACGGCCGGTCTCGCCGGTGCGGTGCTGACACAGACCCCCCCCGTCCCACGCGCGGGGAGGAACCGGTCGAGCCTCACGCATAGAGTATTCACGTCGCGCACAGACCGCCCTCGCAGCACTACGAGTTTAATACCCACTAACATTTAATTTGTCTTATTCGTAATGAACCGTCATTTTATAAGTTATGAAAATGTTGCTAATTACGTGAACTTTTGTACCTACGTCAACAGCGAAGGCTTGATCCACAACTTCTAACACTGCTCAATTGCCCACACATGATATGCTTTCTTCATATAGTGTATTGTCACAGTCTAGTGTATTGTTAGTCTGTGAGGTCAGGGAGGGCGGGGTAGAGCTGGGGAGGGCCGGGGAGGGCGCGGGCGGCGCCGGGCGCGGCAGTGTCCCGGCGAGCGCGCGGGACGGAGCACGCTCGAGCCTTTCGAACATGCGCGCGAGCTGGCGCTGCGCCGCGCTCCTGCTGGCGCTGGCGGCCGCCGCGCTAGCCTCACGCCGCCTCGACCAGGACTTCGAGTTCGACGACGCGCCGGTACCACCTCCAACCCCCCGCGGTGCTCAAAGCGACCTTCACACCTCGACCTACTTCGTATAGGACTTCATCTTAAATATTTGAACGCGAGCGGCTTCGCAGGCCGACGAGCCCCAAAGTCCACTCCCACAAGTCCCGGGCATTACCTTGCGCACAGTATCGTCATCACGTCGCTCGGTTTATTTGATTCCTGTATTGATTGTATTATGTGCCTTGACCTCCGACGACAATTAAGTTAGCGTTTTAATCTAATAGAAAGCAAATTATACTTGTTTAGATAAATATATATGAAGATATCTGAAACTGGGGACGGAGAGTCTTAACACTATGTTCCCTCTGCCTGCCCTGCTGTGTGCGGGATAGAGCGTGAAGCTGATTTATATCTGATACTCAAATATATCTATTTAGGAATTTAAATATTATTATATACTACCAGCTCGCTCACGGTTTCGCCCGCTTGATCTACATGATTATTCATTTAATAAACAGAATTGAGTGACAACTGTCATTATAGACGTCTAATATATTTGTTTCTAATGCGATTTTTAATCACATTATTGTAATTTCTACAAGGATTTTTGATTGTTTTGAATTTAAAAATAGGACCGATATATTTATTATAAATATACTTTGAACTTAAAAGCTAATTATTTATTATACGTATTTTTTTTTGTATTATTTATATGTACATTTATTATTAGTATAGAAATAAATTACTATATTCGCAGGCAAACTCATGCCTTGAGTTCATTAAAATGTGGATAAATTTTTTTAATGAACCGATTTTGATGAAACAAACTTTAAATGTTTTGCTGAGTGAAAACAAACAAATTGGTGAAAGTTTTAAGTAAATTGGCTTAGTAGTTTCGGAGATAAACGTGATCATACATACAGACAGACATACAAGAAATTTAAAAAAATATATTTTTACTTTGTATTATTCTTTTGAAGTGCCCCCCTATCCATTTCAGTCAAAAATACGAAATGTACAGACAAAATATTTTTACTGTTTTATTATATAGCGTTACATAAGATACAGCGTTACATAGGTTCCCGCGCGACCTCCTGACGCTGTCGGTGTTGTTGCAGGAGGCGCCGCAGCACTCGCGCCGCGCTCGCAGATATGTCTATGATCCTGAGAGTAAGTGCTCATTTCTACACACTACACCTCTAGATACGTTAAGCCTTCAATATAAAGTTGTGAGTTGAAGGTGGTTTTTTTTTAATTTTTCTAAATTTAAACTTCATCTTAATCGACAAAGCCAGATTTTAAACTTAAAGTTTCATAAACGATAGATTAAAAATATGTTACCTAACATTCTTATCAGATATAAAATATCATCCAAATAAATTATACATTTAAATTAATTTTAATTAGTATCGCTTTAGTACTTACAAGTAAATTTAACTATCAGATACGTCCGAGAGTACCTATTAGTGAGTGGTTCGTAGGTAATTAGTAAACTTCTAATAATGTCTATTAATTATTTATGGGCCCAGACTTGGCGCAGGGCACAAGGTAAACTAAAACAAAATTAAATATTTATTTAAATTCATATGTCGAAGCCGCGTTGAGTTCCGCTACTTAACACACAATGCCTCCAAAACTCGGCGGAAAGTCGGTCACTAAGTCCTGCGTACCCTGCCTGCCTGCGTGTGCGGGATATAGAGTGAAGCTCATTTTAAATGATTAATGAACATAGATAATTCAAAAAGAAATATATATTTCTATAATCTAAATTGATAGGTAGGTATATACCTACCTATCAATTTAGATTGTTTATGGCTTTAACTTTATACAATTTACTACAGCATAAAAAAATGTTTTCATTTGTTAACATTGTAAGTTAAGGCTCTTGTCTCGCTGTGTCCCGGTACCGAATAAGTAAGTAACTGTAATAAATATTTTATGTTTGTCGAGTATTTTCCTGTCTCGATGATTCTGTTCATTTGTAAGTAGGACATTGATTGATAATAATTGATATTAACAATTAGACATTTCATATGTAGGTTGATGAAATAGTCATTTTTAAGATTTACATATAGTTTTTGCTCCTCCGTCATTGACATTGGTTGTTTTGTCTTACTGCCTCACAAACAATCAGTAAATGAAAAAAGTGTACTTATTCTGTAGAATAGACAATTGTGTACTAAAAAATGACGTCACATTTCAGATCCGATGTGTCACACGCTGGTCTGCAAGAAGAGAGAAGTGTGTCTGCTGCGGGACGCCTTCACCGCGCTCTGCGCTAGTAAAAAAGATATTCTTCGCAGAGGGTACAAGTCTATCATTTTAATGAATCTATATTTTTTATGTAACATAAGTTAGAATAACGGTAGCATATCTTTGTCTGCAGTGACCTGATAGTGGCGGGCGCGACGGGCAGCTGGGACCGCGGCGACGACGAGGACGTGTTCTACGAGACGCGCTCCGCCGAGCGCGCGGAGCACGCCGAGCACGCCGAGCACGCCGCGCCCGCGCGCCCGCCCGGTGCCGATAGGTGACCACTGACCACTTAAATGTGTCACTCACTTCACTTGATTTGCGGTCTATTCGGCTTGTAAAATAGCTATGTGCGGGATACCGCGTGAAGCTGAAAAAAGAAAGATAAAGAGGCCAGTGTGGCGCAGAGGCACAAGTGTATTATAAATGCGACTGGTTGTGGGTTCATTCCCCTCTCGAAGAAATGGAATATTTATTTAAATTTAGAGTTTCATTTCTTGGCTCTGGTGTCGAGGCAAAGAGGAACGTTGAGTTCCGCCACTCAACACACCAGTTGTTTAATCTTTAAGTCTTTTTACTTAATTGTAAAGGCTTGAATAATTCAAATTAGTACTTATATTCTTTTTTAACATATGATTAAAATTTTAATTAATAATTTACCTATTACTGTTTTGCAAAGCGGTCTAAAATAAATATGTTCATATATGTATTTACAAAAAAATACTGAACCGACCTTAAACAATAATTTAGGTAGCATTTTTTTAAACCATTAAAAATTATACGCTTATAAGAATTACGCTAATATGGTACCAAATTTAAGTAATTCAGTATATTGAATAAATAATCGTGTAGTTAAAGCGGGCAAAGCCGCTGGCGGTTGCTAGTATATTTGATATTTATAATATCAAATATCAACATTGGTAGTATTTTTTTTAGTTCAAAACAATCAAAAATTCTATTAGAAATTACGATAATGTAGAAAAAAACATCTTAGAGTTAGAAGTCATTGATGATTGATGATACTGACAACTATTGTAACAGTCAATTGTTTATGAAATGAATAATCATGTATTTCAAGCGGGTGAAGTCGAATATAAAATTGTTTTATTAAAATATGTTTAATTAGTACAAAAATATTAGTACTAATATTATGTGTAATAAGATGTAATATTTAAAACTAATCAAACTGTAGGGAACATTATTACATTTACTAAAATCATCCGCACGCAGCGCATTGGAACAACTCAAACCTGTTCCGAGTTTTTTTGGTGTGCGTGTCGTAGGCTGCTAGCTAGTATCGCCACGTTTAAAGAGTCGGCTAGAA
>DWNA01001082.1:0-16553 GCA_018249835.1 Heliconius besckei | reverse complement strand
AATATTTAGTTAATCATACTTACTAGGTAGAATAAACATAATAAGTACTTATGTGAACGATTGATTTCGTAAGAAAAATCCTTCCACTCCGATATTATGAATCATAAAACCTTAGACTAATTAGTAGATACAGCAGTAATAATAATGATCAGTAATTAATACTCAACTTACCATACAACTCAATATACCAAATATTTTCTAACCTCTAATCTTGAACCTTTGTCTACTCTACTGTAGTCGTGCCCTAACATAAATTAGTTTTCTTACTAAGCACTCTTTGTAATAACTATTATAATAATAAACAAACAAAAAAAAACGATTTCGTCAGATTTTTTGCATTTAGATTACTATTTATTAGAGAAGTATATTATAACAGATTTACCTGTACTAAATTCATACAATAACTAAATATAGTCAATGGTAATATTACAGATGTCTTAAAGAAAACTTTATTAACAGGTGTACCTATACAAATTTTACCCCTATCTCCATACAAAGTGGACTCCCCGGACCCAGAATCGCTGTGGCCTATCGGATTATTTATACCGCCACTGAATTCCCTGCGCTTCGGTTCAAGACGAGCAGATAAAGGTAGCAATAATAAATAATAGGACTTGAATATCTACAGTGACACAAAATATGACTGAACACGCAACAGTTTGTGGGTTCGATTCCCACTTGAGGAAATTTAATATTTAATCGTGTCATTTCTTCTTTCTGGTGTCGAGTACACAATAATAAGATAATTATGAAAATAATGCATGCTTTAGCCAATTTTGAGATTTAATACTGCACTTAATGTTTTGTCTGGATTTATTTAATTTAAATTGCATGTATAAAACTTTGCGTGATCATTACGAATGGAATTTTTTAAATATTTGTTATAAGATAAATAATCTTTCTTTCTTATTTTATTGATAGCTCAAAAGATAAAAAAATTATATTATTACAGATAATAAAGAAGAAGATCCATATTTGCTAGAAGGATCTGAAGCGGTTGCAGCAATTGCAAAAGCTGATGATCATGGCCAACTGTACTTTCATAATATACCACACATAAAATCACTGTTGGCAAATCAAGACCTCAGGATCAAAAACAATTTAGAACCTCACAAGATTGCTAGCATACGACAAACTTGGCCATTTAACAGAGCTTAAATAAATAAAATATTATTTATTTGAATAACTGTATATTTATGTATAAAAATCTTATATTTATTTACATATGGACTTATAAATATATATAAAAAACTGTGTTTTCTTTATTTTATAATAGCAATATTTAATATTACAGAATGTTATATAACTTAAACTTAAATATCATGAATAAGTACATCTATATTTTATGTACAAAAAATAGAATCATATTGTTTGGACGGAATAAAGATAATGAGTATAAATGTGGTTTTTTGCTTATCTAACTAAATTTTAAAGAATATTTTGATGATTTCATAAATGTTGCTTTACTTATCGTAACAATTTTATCTTTGAGCTCAAATATTATTGTCATTCCTTGAATAGTAGAGCTATCTTAGTTAGTAATCTTATAATTCTTATGGTTTACTTAGGTGGCAATCAACACCATGTTTGACACCAATAAGACCAGAGAAATGATAGGCTTGGAAACAACCTAGAGTTAAGACACTCCATTCTCCAATTTCCACTGCAATTAAAGACTTTGCCTGTCTTACCAAAATTAACAGAGTAAAAATTGAATATTTCATTGCCTCAATTGGGAATTGAACCTAGTCTACCTCCATCAAGCATTGTGTTTACAATCAGAAACTGCACCAGTCCAAATCACTTCACCATAAAACAACAAAGAAATATCAAAATTTAAACATTAAAAAGTAAAAAAGATCTACACATCTTAAAACTAAATATGACTGTCAGAATATAAATCTTTGCATTATAAAAAATAATGATAAAGGTAAAACTATTGAAGGACTTGAAATTTTGTGAGACCCATTGCACAGATCACCGTTACAAAAACACATGTAAACTTTTCTATGGTTCCACATTGTATATGCACATCTTTCTTCATCATCACTAGGAGATCTTTGCAGACACATTCTTTGAGTAGCTGCACCATAATCTATAATATAATATGAAAACAATAACATTTTTTTTAAAGCAAAATTTTATATATCCACAAATTTATTACTACAAATCTTTATCAAAAGTATTAATATTTAAATATAAGAAAGTTCCAATTAAGTAAATCATTTACCATCAGTCCTAAAAGCTCCTGTTGTTCCTTCTATCATTTTACCGCACCATCCAGAAGGGCAAGCCACCACATGAATACCGGCCTCCACTTCAGGTTCTGTTACATTGAAAGGAAAAGGATCTCCACATGATCCTAGTTGACCTCTTGACCTGCATTTGATACATCGTTTGTGTAAACCTAAAATAAAATTATCTTAATTTAGATATTGCAGCCATTCAATGACATGTTGGGCCCTTGGACACATGCAATATGGAGCACAGATAGAAAGGAAAACAAGTTATAATTTATTACCTTATAGTTACTTACACTGCAATTTAGGGCCCCAAGGTTTTAGGGGTCCTGGGCACAAGCCCTAAGTAAAGTGTTATAAAGATGGAATTGCATTCAATTCAGACATAGTATCTTAATACTTTTTATGTCTGATATAACTTTTCCTTTTCGTAATTTGTCATTCTTATTATTACAATTCAACATAATTCCTTACAAAATCTTAATTATTTCGCCGATAACGAGTCCTAATGGACACGTTCATACTAATTGTTAAATAATGACAAAATGTAACGTAAGATAAATTTTATATTATTCAATTTAATAGTATTTAATAATTTTGTCTGACAGAAGATCTATATTGAATTTCTTGACTATTAATACGTGAGCAGAACATAATATATATTGAACATTCATTTTTAACGTGCATACTCTCACTTTACCTTGAAAACATATCCGTGTCACATAATAAAAGTGAAAACTTACAGTTTGTTTCGTGAAACAGAAGAACACCAACAAAGGCACACAATAATATTGATTTATAATTCATTTTTACACTTTTTATATTGTTTTACTATATAAATTAAAACTTTTTTAAAACTTTCATTTTGGTTTTTGAAGTTGTTCGTTTTGAAAAAATATTAACAACTACAAATGACAAATTGACAGGTGATTTGAAATTTGATGTCAACGTCAGCCGTCTACTAAAGTCACTAATGAAATATAATTGGTATACATTCAATATACGTTTTACTTATAAATTAATTCCTATCTATGACTTGCCTTGAGATAAAAATGCCATTACGATTAGTGATAGTGGCTAATTATTTAATAATGCAACTTCAAATTAAGTAAAGATAAAATAAATAAAAATAATTAGAAATGCAGTAAAACAAAACAAAGCAGATTCGACTAAGATAAATTTGAAAATATTTTTTTATTAAGCAAATGAGACAAATTATATGTCATAACTTTTAACTTTTAAGTTTTGTTTGAGTCTCGCCATTGCGAGAATCATCGAATATTTCTTAGCATTCTAAGAAATATTCGATTTACATTTTTAATATTGTCTTGTCATAATATTTTTGAATTAATTGCAAAATTAAAGTATTATGCTATAGATGGTAATGTTCTCTGTTATAAAAAGTTAAATAATTAATTCGTGGGCATGGTATTGCTTTTATATACTTATCTCAAAAGAAACAGATTTTTGTCTATCGACAATTTAAATATTCTACATTTATTATTTTCACATGATGTAAATACTATAAACACTTTTAAATTACCAATTTTTCATATAAATTATAAAACACACACACATATAACTATTTAACAAAATTATAAATGAACCATAATGTAAAGATTGCATTGTCATTTGGTAAACTTGGCGCTCTCAATCTTCAAATTGAATCAAATTTACGACATCAACATGGCGGATAAATGGGAAAGTAAGTTTGTTTATATTTATAATTATTTATTACCACAAATTTTAGATGGTTGTGGCTACGCAAATTATATTCTTTTTATAAAAATTCGAACTGTAGTCTGTTTTTGAGTCATTTGAAGCCACCTACTTTGGAATGAAATTGTACATCCAGATTCAAAATTTGAAAAAATTCAAATTTACAGCCGAATTGTCATATCATTTTTAATATATATTTTAATTTCGACATTAACTACCTGTTCTTTATTTAAGTTTAAGTTAAATATGCGATAGTAGTCTCTGTTTACAATGTGTTTTAATAATATTTTATCATTTTATGTAAAGAGGTAAATGAAGAAAAAAGCTTAGGAAAGCTTCAATTAAGAATTAAAGATGAACCAATGGACACTGATTTACCAGAAGAAGATGATGAACCTCCTGCTTTCGGTCCAGCTGCACTGGGCCTTCATAGAGTTGGAACTAAATTGCCGCCAAAACCAGCACCTAGTGAACCTGTCCAGAAGCTAAATGCAAGAGGTATGCCAGCTCGCATAAGAAAAAAAAATAGATTCATATTTGTAGATGATTTTGTAAATACTTCACCACCAAGACAATCACCAAAACGGACTCCCAAGATTTTGTCAAAATCACCATTAAAACAAAGTGGGAAAAAGCAAAAGTCGCCATTAAAGACTCCTAAAACTGTAGAAAAATTTGAAGATAAAGTGGAAAATCAATCACCAGATCGAAAAAGTGGTCAGCGTATTGGTATGCGGTTGCGAAACCTTTTAAAACTTCCCAAAGCACATAAGTGGGTTTGTTTTGAATATTTCTATAGTAACATTGACAAAGCTCTATTTGATGGAGAAAATGATTTTATGATTTGTCTTAAAGAGTCATTTCCACAATTGGCCAATAAAAAATTAACTCAAGTTCAGTGGGCAAAAATAAGAAGAATGATGGGCAAGCCTCGTAGATGTTCTCAGGCATTCTTTGCTGAAGAAAGGAAAGAATTAGAGAGAAAAAGGAAATTGATTAGACATGTACAACAAAGAAAGACTGCTGATACATGTTATAAAGATTTGCCAAATGAAATTCCTATGCAATTAGTTGTCGGAACTAAAGTAACCGCAAGATTACGCAAACCTCAAGACGGTTTGTTCACAGGATGTATTGATGCTGTGGATACATCTAATAACACATATAGAATTACCTTTGAACGTCCAAAGCTCGGGACACATTCTGTGCCTGATTATGAAGTTTTGTCAAATGAGCCACCTGATACAATTTGTCTTTCTAGTGTCACACAGAAATTTAGATCACGTTATGTTATGGAAGAAACTTACAATCTCTGCCAACCTTCTATGCCTAGTAAAAGCAATAATCAAGGTGATCCTATGATAGGATGTAGTGATTTATCAAAAAATTTGGATTCTAATGCAGCGGGATATCCTTTTCAACTACTTGAGTTAATAGTACGGCTAAAAAAGGTTTTGCAAGCAAAGAGTAGTAAAATTAATAGGTTAAAAGAATATAACAGTGAAGCAGAAAAAAGGAAATCTTTTGGTCAAAGAATGCCTGAGGATTTTGAAAGGAAATATGCCGCTATAGTCATTGATCTTGAAAGAATGAACACGGACTTACAAGAATATATAAATGAAATACAGATGTATTGTCAACAAATAGCTCCGGGTCCGAGCTTGGCTGCAATGTTGGCACCATCACACCTTAGAGAAAAGTGTAGAGAAGAAGCAACTGTATTGGTAGAAAAAAATAACAATGGATCCATCAAAGAATCAAATGTTATTGATCTTGTTACTGATCTTACAGCTTTAATGTTACAAGTCAAATGTCTTTCAGATTCTGATCAAAATGCTTATGAACTAGGTGTATTGCAAGGGACCATGGACCAGATAAAATTAAAATTAGATCCACAATATCAAAGGTTATTTCAAACTAATGTAGAACTTCACATGCAAAGAATTCAAATGGGTCTTGGACAAATGGTATCTAGCAGTTGCGTGGCAGGATCATAAGGCTATTTACTATAAATATAATATTTTAAATTATTTGTTTTATGAATTATTAAAAAAATGCTTGTGTTAAAGGAAATTTTTACAAAATGTAAAGAATACATTTGTATATTTAATATTAATGATCTTAGATAAATTTTCATATACAGCTTACAGAAAAGTAATTTTTAATATAAGTACAATAAAATGGTAATATATGTGAATGTATATTAGGGACAAACATTTGTAAAATAAAGCTTGATAGGTTGTTATCTTAAATGACATAAATTATCCCTTTAAAAAATATACCCTCAGTGGAAGCATATATTTATCAGAATTAGTGCAATTATAATTGTAATAAATGCATATAATTTCTTTTCCCATAATTTTCGATTAATTTAATATTTCTTTGTAAAAGATAAATTTGCCATTTAATTATTATATAATTACACACAAACAAATTATATAATGATTATATTATTTAAATATTGTTTATTTCGATAATCTCTTTATATAGGAAAATAGGCAAAAATAAAACAACCCTGTTAACATTATGTTACTATACTTGACATTAGTTTAATTTCTGTAGGAATGCACTAAGAAAAAAATTTTTTGCATAATGATCATTCAATTAAGTCATAAACAAAATAAATTTTGCATTACATTATATCTAAGATGACAATTTTTCAACATCTTATTATAGTATATATGTAAATAGTTATGAAAAGATGTTAATGATCATTAAAATATTACCTGAAGTAATAAATATATATTATGTTCTTCAAAATGTTTTAAACTTTATATTTATTCAATGTTTCTAGTAATTCATCAGCCTCTTCAGAAGCTTTGACTCTTATAAGAATAGGTATAGGTGGTGGTTGTGCATCTGGTGTTGGGATACAAACCATCATCACATTGTTTTTACCCATGCGCTGCATTGTTATGCTGGCACTTAATATAAAGTTCAACAAAATATTACCCAATGAAGTATTGGCTCGAACTAGCAACTGGAATTTGCCACTCTTTTCTACTTTCTTAATATATAATGTACCAACGCCATTATCAACGAAATTACCATCTTTTTTGAAAAATACTTTACATTTTTTATCATATACACTGTTATCTTCAACAATTGGGGTATATTCGACTTTTGGTGGTTCATCTTCATTTTCTTCAGTCTGCTGGGAAGGCTCTTCAGGTTTTTGAATATTTGAATTAAAAGTAAAAGGTTTTCCAGTGCCAAATGAAAATGGTGCTTTAGCAGGTGAGCCAATTGCCGTGCTACTTGCAAAAGGAGATGTTTGTGTTGTTGATGGTTTTACACCAAATGAAAATCCAGCACTTGATGTGGATGTTGAAAAGCTACTTGTTGAAGATGCAGCAGAAGTTGTGCTTATACCGAAGGTAAAATTAGATGGTTTTTCAACAGTATTATTACAGATGTTAGATGTAATTGCATTTAATTTTGTTGCAGTAAATGGTGACTCTTTATTATTATTTGATTGAGTCAATAGGTTTTTATTTACATTGTTTTCCTTTGCCTCTGTATTTTCTTTTGAAAATTGATTCTTACTTTTTTCATATGCATCTTGAATTTCGCTGAGATGTTTTTCATAATCTTTAAAAATTGGAGTCAGTATACATAATGGAGATTCATCAACATGTTTTTTTATCCAAGCCGACACACATTGATTTAGTCCTTTTAGTTTATTATAATATACTCGCCTCTTTTCCTCTAGAGTATCAGTTTTTTTAACAGTTTTACTGTTGTCACTAGTTTGGGAACTTGATGCAAGTTGAGTTGAAAATGGGCTAGTATTATTGCTGGGTGTAGTAAAAAGAGATTTTGAGCTGGTGTTCCCAATAAGAGGTGATGTCCCAAAGATTGTTGAAGATGCCTGTGATACTGATTTGTCTGCATTGTCACTTGATTTAGAAGCAAGATCTTTACTTGATAAAGGATTTGGTGTATTTTGCATCTTAAAGGGACTAGCATTCACTGGTGCATTAGGTTGTGGTGTAAATATTGACTGTGAGAATGTTGGAGGTATGTTTCCAAACAGAGAAGCTTCTGTGTTTGGTTTTCCAAATGTAGATTTTGGTGACGGAGTTGACGTACTTGATAAACTGAACAATCCTCTACTGGGACTGGTTGTGAGTTTATTGGTATCAGTAGTAGAGGTCTCTACTTCATCATTCTTTGTTGTAGAGGTGGTGTTGTTTGTCTTGTTACCATTAGTTAACTTTGCTAGAAAGTCAAAAGATGTTTTCTGTGTTTTATTAAAACCACTAAATCCACTGAATACACTTCTATTGGGCTGAAAAAGAAAAAAATTATGGAATAAATAAATAATCATGTATGAATTAGTGCTTAATGATACATAAACTAGAAAAGTAATTACTATTGTTTATCTAATATTATAATGTCTTGATATATTTTTGCAGCTACAGAGATTTCTTCGAAATATTTTAATGTGTGAAAAAAACTATTAGATTCACACTTATTCCTACAGAGGCATAGGAGTAGAGGGGGGAGCCTAGTGTGAAGACACACCATTCCCCAATTTACATAATATTGCATATTGAGAAACACAATTTAACACCACTTGAGAGACGAAATAACAATAATTTAAATATAACCATTGCCCAAAGAGTGATTGCATCCACAACATATTTTACAGATTCTAACCCACTGCACCATAACTGTCTCAATGTATTTAATTTAGTTAAAATGTATACCATTGATATTATTTTATGTTTCATCACAAAAAGAAATGAAATGGAAAGGTTATTTTATCCTGTATACCATAAAATATTTTTGATATCTTTATAATTCACAGATTTTTATATACTTTGTGTTTCTAGTAATATTTCCAATAGCAGCTCATGTGTGGTTATAAAAGACAAATGTTTTTTTGTTATTGATTTCAGTTAACAGAAAAAAATAAACAATAAGAATCTTTTAAATAAGCATGTGTGGCCAAAGCGCAGCTTAGCCCACTTAAAGATTTAATTATATTATAACCAAATTATACATAATCTTTACATAATTTAAAAAAAAAGAACCAAAGTAAGCATAAAGCTTTCTACTTTATTATATTTATTGACATTTTTTCACTTTATTATATTATATTCATTGACAAATTATTGTAACCTGTGTTATTCTGATATATAAACAATATTTCTCTAAAGCTTCATCTCAACCCGATCAGTAGTTTTTGCGTAAAGGTATAGAAGAATAGACTAAATATCCACCTTCATAAAGTTTCCCATGAATAATATTAGTAGGATATTAAAATACCTCATCGCCAATAGCTTGTGTACGTCTTTTAGCGGTTCTAAAAACACGTTTTTGAAGAATTTCCTGTGATGCCATTTTAAAACCACCGCCTTCTTCTTGGTCCGTAGGGTCATCTTGATCCCAATTGTCGTGATTCAGCTCCGTGGTAGCCTGCCTTTTTACTGACATTTTTAAAATTGGAGTGCCTTAGTTACTTATATCATGTAAATTATATCATAAGTTTCCTTCCCTGTGGAAATAAAAAATATAATAACAGACACAATATTTATCAAAATAATTGATTGGAAATATATGGTGTTGGCTTTACTCCTCAAAAATCGCAGAAATAAGACATCGGATTTTAGGTATTTATTAAGTATCTACTGTCAGTCAAGCGGTCGAGCCGTATGCGAAACGCTTCACATTTTGCAGACAATAGATGATGAATGACAATTGACAATGTATTTTTTATGTATATTCTATGGACTAGGGATTTACATCCGATTTGATATTTTATTCGATAGTTCGATATGGAAACAAATGTATTTATTACTTGACATTGTAAATTCATTTTTTTTCTGATAATGTTGCTATTAAAAATACAATGGTTTTGAAAATTTAGTATGATAAACTATACGAAATATGAATTACTAACTAATAATAATTTTACAGAACATTCGTGATCTGAAACAATGCAAAGTGCAAACTATTGATATACGGTAATTTGTGTTCTAGTACCGTAAACATATAAAATACGATTTTAATTAATTACAGTAATTATATATCAAGTACATATAAAGATATTAAATGTCATATATAAAAATATAATATAGAATGTGTGATTTTTTTAAAACAAATTGATAAATAATATTTATATGTCTTTTTGTATTAATGGTGATTGATCACAATTTATATAGAAGAGATTGATATCTTCACATCGAATAATAAGTTATATTATTAAAGAAAAGCTAAAAGTTTTGACACAAAAATATGTTTAGACCACAGATAAAATTGTTTATAAATATTCACTCTTCAATTTTCATCGTAAATGTACTTGAACTATAGATATATTTAGATATAAATATATTACATGTACATATAGTTGGCTTACAAGTTTCAAGATTGAAAATATATTTACTAGGGGTATGAAGGCCGACTTTATTAATGTTGTTTTCGTTATAATTCTTTAAAGTTTGAATAAATTGTTTCATATTGTGTTTATCTTTAACTTGTTGAAATGGTTTTGTTAACTAATTCGCTTAAATATAGTTAATAATAGTTTAAAAGCTTTCTTTATTTTCTATGTAGAATATACTGAAAACGAGTAAGGAAAAAAATAATAAGTGGTGATAAGTGTTTACTTTTAAGACGTAATGTTTTTTGAGTATTTGTTTTCAAAGTGCTAAATTGTCTTCAAGTGTTGTAATGGAAGTGTCTAATGAAATAAAAGAAGATATTCGCAAAACGCAATCAGAACTAAAGAATGCTATAAAAATTCATCAAGTAAGTTTATTATATTATTGAGTTTTATTTGACATTATTTAGTTTCGTACTATTATATTAGTTTTGTGAATGTGTAAATAAACAAATTTTCCTTTAACATTTATTGTAATTTTAACGTATTTCAGATATGGGTGGCACGTTTGCAAGAAGACGAAAGCGTAAGAAAAAATAAATAATGCGTAACACACTTATTTATTTAGCTTTTTAATGTATTTTTTATTTATTTAACGTTTATATTTCCAGAATGTTCAGTTAAAAAATAAAGTTCATGAAGCTGAAAAAGAAATAGTAGCAATAGGTCAGGCACAAGTAAGTATATAATTTCTAGAGTAGTTTTTTTATGAATAACGTTTCATTTATATTAAAACTGTTACTATAAATATAACTCTTTCCTCTTTTCTTTTTACTTTAAAAAATTTACGATTTTTTTATGCAAACTAACATAAAATATATAAAATTATATTTACAGAAATTAGTAGTGGATAGACTTAGGAAAGAATTAGAACTGTATCAACAGAGGCTAAGAGCCCGTAACAAAAAAGTCAGCATAGAAAATGATAATAGATATGTCGCTCAACAGTTACAAGAACACCAACTACAATTTTATAGTAGAAGTCGAACTGTGTCTCTCCTCAAGCCTTCAGTTCTAAATGAAATACAAATTAAAACTGAGAATAATGGTAATGAAGTTAACATTGCTTCTGATTCTGACAATGAAAACAGATATAATGAAAAGGAAAATACAATTTGTGAAATAAATGAACAGGGAAAGTTCTCACGAAACTTCACACAAATACCTACAATACATGAGAGAAGTAATCTTGCAAACACTTTGAATAAAGTAAAAGAAGCCCTTATGTAAGTACAAGAATTTATATTTTTTTACCTATCCTACTATATATTGAATAAATTAATATTTAAAAAAAAATAATTAAATATTACATCTCCTTCATGCTGTATCTCACAGACAGCAGGCAAGGCAGAGGGAACCTTGTGTTAAGACACTTTGTTCCCCATTTGCCGGTGAATTCTGTAGGCATTGCATGTTCAATAGTGGAACTCAAATTCAACTATAGATTTAAATAAATATTTTGTTTCCTTGTGTAGGGATTGAACCCACAACCAGTCGCGTTTACATTCACACTTTGTGTCATTGCGCCATGACTGGCCTCAAAAACTGTCCACTAATATATATATTTTTTATTTATATTGTTGTTTGAGTTTGTTATATGAAGCTATTTTTTTTCTCAACTATCCTTTAGTGTAAGTAAAATACACCAAAATGACTGGCAAGAACAATCAGATTCGGATTCATCACCTATGGATATATCTCCAACACCATCTCCTCCACCATTGCCAGAGCCTGGTGAACCTGTGCCTAAAGAGTTATTTATGAGGTCAGTTGTTATTATTGCATTTATTTTATTAATAATAATAAAGAAACAATTTGTTTAGCACAAGATTACTCAAAGCTAACTAACTGGAAGTCCATTATAACAATGAATACCCATATATAAACGGAGTTTACAAGAGAATCAAATCATCTTGGTCTAAAAAAAATAATAATATAGATATATAATAAATAATATATAATATACACTTTTGTTACCCTAGTTGAGTGCCTAGTTTAAGTAGCAGATAAATATAAAATAAAATTAAAAATAACTATGGAAGAGTTAAAAAGGTAGAGAGAGTTTAATTCCGGTTCCGGTTCCGTCGGTAATAAGTTCCATTCTATCGATTTTAGAATAAAGAATGAACCAGCCAACAAATAAAATAGTAGACTATATTATGGGTCATTTATTGTATAGATCAATAGATGTCAAAACATATGGAATATGTTGAATATAGTTAAAAATTGCACTGTATTTTTTATAAATGCCCTTTATAGTATATATTTAAATTAATATTGTATAATGCAGTAATAAAGTTATTCTGAGGCTAATCTGAGGCTGTCGTGGCGCAGCGGTACAAGGGTGTGACTAACGCGACGGTTGTGGGTTCGATCCCCACTCGAGGAAGTGAAATATTTATTTACGTTTATATTTCCATTTCTTGGCTCTGGTGTCGGGGCAAAGCGCGGCGTTGAGTTCTGCCATTCAACACGCAATGCCTCCAGAATTCGGCAGAAAGTGGGGAACAGAGTGTCTTAACACTAGGTTCTCTCTGCCTACTCTGCTGTGTGCGGGATACAGCGTGAAGCTGATTCACTAATAAAGCTTTAATTTTAGAGAAGGATTAGAAGAAAATATTTTCAGAAATGTATTAAATTGACATTGATAGTGTACACTTTTAATTTTAATTCCAACTAAAGTGAAAAATATATTTTTAGACGCTTTCATTACGTTTTTTTCTTGTAATGTGATATTATCAGTTTAGTAATTTCGAGACTTTCGGCTTTGTCTTGTCATCAGAGCGAGGAAATGGGACTCTAACCTACAACCTCAACCGTCGCGTGTACAGTCGCACGCTTGTGCCACTGCATCACGACGGCCTCAATTAGTCACATTCATCTTGTTTATAAAAGTTTAATAATTTGTTCCATAACCACTGACAAATGGCAATAAGTATAATAATTCAGATTCAAATACGATCTGAGAGTGAAGACAAGAGCAGAAAAAAACAATTATAGTGTAAGAATGGTAAAGTACAAAGTAGATGTGAATATATTCGAAAGTAAGCTTCATTCTTAATAATATTTCTTTCAGATTAATTGGTTTAATTACTATACATCAAAAAGAAATATTAGAAAGGAAAAGAAACGAGCGTCGCAAAAGATCATCAAATAGCAGTAACAAAAATGAATTCCTGTACAGTAGTTACGAAATGCTACCAGTAAGTTATCCTATTAATTATTTGAACTTGTAACGCTATGTCTCGAAAATTAAGGTTCCCTCTGCCCTGCTATATGTAGGATAAATGTACATGCTAAAAAATATTTTGCATGGTTTTAAAGTAATAAATTCTAATATATATATATACTAGTGGGCCCGGATGCGGCTACGCCCGCTTGTACTATACGATTATTTATTAAATATATTTATGAAATTATTTTCGGTTTTCAATAGAATTTGTAAGAAAATATAAGCCTTAATAATTAAAATAAGTTAAAAAACAATAATAAGTGGAGATCTATTATGAGAAAAAATATCTGAGTAACCGAAATGAACAAACAAAAGAAGTAAAAGTAACTAAAAGAAACTCTTAATATTAGAAAAAGTACCTAAAGTTTGGCGTGCGCGCGTACCAAACATTTTTGAGAATTATATTAAATAAAATCCCAAATGATTAAAATTACGATATTTTAAGTGTATAACATCGGTATAGATAACCGAACTGAGATAAATTAATTATAAGCAGCAAATAATAAAATAAAAATTAACAGTAATTCGAAAATATATAAAAATGTACAAAACCATCAAAATGCCCGTTCGCGTCGGTCATACTATGCCGCCCGAAGGCTAGGTCATTCCGAATCAGTGACATCTCCTTAATTATTTATTAGAATGTTATACAGTATACTATAATTTCAATCTAGATAAAATGCTAAAAGTGACTATTATATTTATTTTCATAAGGATGAATATCAAATTATAGAAATCATGTAAACAAATCTATATCTATTGTATATATCAACGCGGACTTTTTTAAACATCATTTAAGGGACAATATTTTGATTTGATAACATTTAAGGTAGAATATTGTTTTTGTGTCTCATAAGGTTGAGTCGGCGCGCGCCATGTACGCGTTAAGCAAACTCATTTTGGGTGACGTTTTCTAACAACAAACTTTGCAAATCGTTGCTTAGCAACGGCGGTTGTTATAAACATGGCGGGATAAATTGCATATCAAATTAATAATTATTTTAATATATTAATATATATCGACAATATTACAAATATAAGAAAAAAAAGTATCCTATGTTCATCCCGAGACCCTCAAGTATCTCTCTCTCTAGCTCAAGTAACTCTATATGAGTATTTTATCACAATAGAATAAGCGGTTTAGCCCTGATTGCGTAATAGACAGACAGACAGACAGACAGAGTAATTTTCGAATTTATAATATAGGTATGGATATATATATATATATTTTATTTACAGAAAAAGAAAAAGTATAACCAATATCCATACCTTCAAACTCACAGTGATCCTCCTCAAACTCGTTCTGCTAAATTAAAAAAACAGCAGGTATGTGAATAAAGTATTATCTTTATATATAAAAAGGAGATCTTCCCACTGACTGAGGTAAGTAAGACGCACGCACAGCCGTAACTGCTGATGGTAGAAACGTGATATTTGGACAGATGTTTATTTTCATAACTGGGTGTCCAAGTTAACCCATTTCAACCCTGAAGGGGGAAAATAGGGGTTGAAAACTTGTATAGAAAAATCTTTAAATTACCACCGATTTTTATCGAAATTTAATCGAAATTTATTCAACTTAAAAATAGTTATTTGAACATTTAAAGAGGCCTTCATGGCACAGGGGCACAGCGAACAACTGTATACGCGACGTTTGTCTGTTCGATCCCCCTCAAGCTTTGAAATATATTTAATATTTTCATTTTCTCATTCTGGTGAAGAAGGCAAAGCGCGACGTTGAGTTCTGCCACTTACTACGTGAGGCCCAAGAATTCAGAAAGTGGGGAACGGAAGTGTTTTAATGGGATCGGAGTGTCTTAATGCTAAGTTCCTAGGTACCCTTTCCGTACCCTGATATATGTATGTAGGATACTGTCTGAAGCTACAAAACATTTTTTATTCTATAGTGCGTAAAAACTGCAGAAACCAAACATTTTATTAAATGTTTGGTTGCTTTATTTCAGAGTCAAAATAAATCGTCACGTGAAGGTTCATCTTCTGGGTCTTCATCAGAAAATAAAGGAGGAGGTATAAATAGCGACATTCATGTTTATTTATTATTTATAATAATTATTTGATTCTGATTGTAATCGATGTTGTCGATTCGATTTCCACTTGCGGGAATGAATTATTTTGATTTCGGCGCTCTGGGACACAACGAGAAGCTAATAATAATAATATAAAATTAAAAATATGTGACATATAGTGACAATACATCGGCTAGGGTTTGCCTTAAATTAATATTATATTATAGTAATATTACTACAAGCGTGAAAGTTTATGAGAATTGATATTTGTTCCATTTTCACACGAAAACTACTTTACACTGATTTAGATGAAACTTTACAGTATTATAGCTTAACATCAGAATAACACATAACCTAAAACTTATGTAAACAATTTGTATAGTTTAGCTGTTTGGCATAAAATATAACAATAAGAGGTTGAAATCGAGTCGCTTGTTTAATATAAAAATATATGATACAGGTTGGAATACAAACAAGCCGTCGTGGATCGCCGCCCTCCCCGCCGGCCTGTCCGTGGAGCCCGTCTATCCTACCATTAAGAAAGTCTGCCATGGATGTGGGCGTAATGGTAATATAATATTTCTTTTAATGTGTTTTTCTTCACATTTATATAAAAAATGTAAGAGTAGCACAGTAATAAATGTGTTATCACGAATTATATGTCTATTGGGCTTATTATACTATACTAATATTCTTATTATACAACAAATAATAAATAACATTAAAAATATATGGAGGATGTATGAACTTAAAAAGAATATAAAAAATAAAGTATTCTCTGATATACCATAGTATACAAGCAAACTATTGAAACCCATATAAGACATTCCATGCGAACGTAACGTAATCATATGTTCGTGACGTGTGGCTCGGGGGACGCGGGGGTCATAAAAATAATTTTAAATTAAAACAGTATTCCAGATGTATATTTCAAAGGTAGTATGTTT
>DWNA01001081.1:0-16559 GCA_018249835.1 Heliconius besckei | reverse complement strand
ATATAAAAAAATATATAAAATTAATTGTATATAAAAGAAATAAATAAATAATTACATTTTAGTAGCAAGGTATTGTAATTTAACCTAAAACGTTTTCGTAATCATAACTATAAAAGTAATCGTATTAAGCTTTGTATAAAGTAATCGTATTAAGCATTTGTAACTAGTTACAAAAATAACTAGTTTCTGAAACGTGTGTACCCGAAACTAGTGATCACTGGTTATGCTTAAAAAACTTTACGGCCCATGTCTAGAGCACATAATATATTATATGTATAGCAGTGTAGGTAGGCAGGGTGACCCTAGTGTTAAGACACTGGTTGCCAACTTTCTGCCCAATTTAAAGACATTGCGTGCTATTTCGACAGTCGCAATTAGTTAAGTGTTGCGTGACCATGGACTTAACTATAATATTTCAATATATTAATTTTCTCGCTCAGGTTAGCGTAAAAATATGCTGGATGGTAAGTTGTGTAGAGTGCAGTGAACCATGTTGTGCCACTGGACACATAATTTCTCATGATTTCGTGTCTAAGGAAACCAATTGAAGCTGTGCACTTGCGATTTTTTTCCGCAACTGATTTTAAAACTGCGGCTTGTTAAAAATTGGAAACTGAAAATTTGTAGTTTATAGTTGGGTATGAATTTTAAAATAATTTTGTTATTTTATTAACTAAATAATATTACCTCAATGTTTATCAACGTATAGTATTCAATTGTTCATTTTAAAGAAAATTCTTACACTATAAAACTTTGAATAAAATGCCTGTCCGTCATTAAAGTTACCAGTTACAGTTCCTCTTTAATAATAAATAACAAATGTTATTGTTTAAGTAACTGGCAACTTTTCATGGTCAACATTCAACATCTATTATCTTGTGGATTGTCAGTTTGCGACTTATCAATTGTCATTCATTTGTCATTTCTTTCTCTTGATAGTAGGAAAAACACATACTTGAAAAGACATTCGGTAAATCATAAATCAGTATTCGTAAGTTACAATGGTATTAACGAAAGAATATAGAATATGTATGCCAATGACAGTAGAGGAGGTATCATTTTATTTTCTTATAATGGTTATTACAGGTCATGTTTATATATATAAATTATGTAAAATGATTTTTATAAACTTTACAGTACCGCATTGGCCAGTTATATATGATAGCACGGCATAGTTTTGAACAGTCTAGCGATGGTGAAGGTGTTGAGGTAATTGCTAATGAACAAGTAAATGATGAAGCTAATGGCATTGGACAGTTTACTGAAAAAAGAATCCATCTCTCTAGGTAGTGTAATTGAATATTTATAGTGTAAACATAATTATAATTGTATATAATGGTTAGTAAATAGTGTTATAGAACTGGATATATTTTCCCTTTAATTTCTTTTTATCTCCATATATCTCTTGTATTTAGAAAATATTTCAAAGCCAAATGAAAAACTTTATCAAAGAAGAGAACTTTTGTATGTAGAGATATGATTTTTTTTCTTATACATTACATTACATTTTTTGAACTTAGTTTGTTCAAAAAATGTATTAATAATTTGGCTGCATATTAAAGATTCTTTTATTTATTGTGATTATTGAGGAAAGTTGTGGCACAGAAGCACAAGCATGTGACTGTAAACATGACAGGTTGTGGGAATAATTCCCACTTGAAGAAATGAAATAATTAATATATTCATTTCTTTGCTCTGGTGTTGAGGCAAAGCTCAGCATTGACTTCCACCACACTACATGCAATGCCTTGAAAAATTTGGCAAAAAGTGGAGAATGGAGTGTCTTAACTTAGGTTTCCTCTGTCTACCCTACTATATCCGGGATACAACATGAGCTGTATTTAAATCAGCTTCACACTGTATCCTGCACACATCAGGTTAACTAGAATGGACCAAGTATTGAGACACTCTGTTCCCCACTTTCTGCCGAATTCTGGAGGCATTGCGTGTTGACTACCAGTGGAACTTTTCATGTTTGATATGAACTATAAATGGTTGACTTCACTAAATTTGTACCCACAGTCATAGCAGTCTATTCTAATGATAACAAAAATTGATTATTTTATTTAAAATAAACTTAATTTCAGCCATTTACCATATTGGATCCAAAGTCTCATACCAAAGATATTTTATGTGACAGAAAAAGCATGGAATTACTATCCATATACAATAACTGGTAAATATAATATAATAATAGAAATGTCTCTTAAGCTGTAATTATGAATTGCTTTTGACTAACTGACAATTAATAATTTTTCTTTTTCATGTTAACTGAAACATCATAGAATATACAGTAAGTACATATTAGTCACTTGTTAAAAAGTACTTATTAGAAATTTATCCATCATGTATTGTGATGATTTATCCATATTTAATATCTATTAACTGTTTTTGAAGTACATATAGTATACATATATTATTATGTATATGTATATATACCATAATATATAGTATAATATAACTGAAATTGCAATAATTTTTTTACTAAAGTTTCTTCTATTTTTACTCACATTTTTTTATGACTTTCAGTGTTCTTTTATACCAAAATTTTCAATATCAATTCAAACAAGATATGAAAATAATAATGGGACAACAGAGAATGTAAGTAGCAAGTAAATTATATATCATATTGTAAAAATTTTATAATACGTCAAAATAATATTGTGGATATCTAAGCTAAAATCATGTTATGGAAATAAGCTAAAATCATGTTATGGAAATTTTAAATTATTAATGTGATATATGTTTATATGGAATTCATATTACTTCATCTTATAAGCTCTGCAAGTAATTTGAATTCTATTATTTCATTTACATGTGAATGATTGTCCAGGGTCACCTGGACAGTCATTTATGAACATGAGCTAAGCCGCATGTAAAAGTAATTGATAATGTTATATATGCAAAAATGCTAAACTTTTATTTTTAGTGTTTAGGTTTAACACAGGAAGAGCTGGAACAGCGTGATGTGGATTTTTTGGATATAGCATTTGATGAGATAAAACCTCATCATTATAAAGAGGTAGAGGATCCTAAATTGTTTAAATCAGAGAAGTCTGGCCGAGGACCACTTACTGAAGGATGGAGGAACAGTCATGAGCCTATTATGTGTTGTTACAAAGTAGTTAATGCTAAATTTGAAGTTTGGGGTCTGCAAACCAAAGTAGAAGATTATGTTCAAGGGGTATGTATTTTAGGATTATCTTTGATATCACGCTGTATTCTGCCCACAGCAGTGTAGGCAGAAGAAACCTAATATTAAGACATTCCTTTTCCCTTGTTTCGCCGAATTTCCTCAAGTGGGAATCGAACCCACAACCTGTTATGTTATGGTCACATGCATGTGCTCTTGCACCACAACTGTCTTTTTGATACAAAAACTACATTAACTTTAGGTTAGTTTATACAATAATGTGTATTATTGGACGTGTAGAACATTTTATTTATTTAAAGCATTTTTTTGTTTGAGCAAAAGATTCTATCTGCATGGGAATACAATCCCATGCAGAATTGGAATATATGATATTTTCACTGCTTAAAGTTTGTATATCATAGAAGGTACACAAGAAGAAGTGAATATTGGCCGGTGGAACTATTATCTTACTAGGCTGTGGAAGTAATAAAGATTGTTACAGAATATAACCTTTTCCTAAGTGGGAATAGAACCTTCAATCATGGTATAAGCAGTCAGACACCACCACTGCCCCCTATGGCCAATAAACAGTAAACTAAAATGTTAAATATACAAATAAATATTTACAATATTTTTATATACAGGCTATTAGAGAAATACTTCTACTGGGACACCGGCAAGCATTTACATGGATGGATGAATGGTTTAACATGACCATAGAAGATGTTAGGACATACGAAAAAGAAATGCAGGACAAGACTAACATGAAGGTATTTACTATTTGTTGTTAATATTTTTTTATAGGTTTACTGAGCTTGCACAGCGCTCAATTTTCGAGATATTACTAAATAAATAAAATTAAATGGTTGAACCGAACGTCGCATTTAGTCTTGTAGCACAGTAGTTACAGTCACACTTTGTTCCCCTGTCTGGCCTAATATAATATAATAACATATCCTACCATCACTTTGACAATATACTCTTTTTATTGCTATGGCGAAGCAAATTTCACGCGTCAAAATATCCTCTTACTATTTCAGATAAAAACTGCATTAGAAGAATCAGAATCCAATCAGCAAGGACAAGACAGCAAAAAGTCATCACAGCCGGCGACTCCTAAAACACCGAAAAGCCCACTGGGGACACCCTCTGAAACTAAGTCATGGTTTTCATGGTCTTAGTTTTAAAATTCAAATATTTACTGTGTTTGTTAGATAGACTTTAGTTTTTCTTTGAGATAAACTTTAAGCACAGAGACGATTGTCGGAAGGTTTTTAGCCAAGGACCAGTTATCCAATGAATTATTACATCCGCTGAAAACACGTATTTCCCGTCCTCTACCCTCAACCTTGATAACTGAGTATAGTAGGGCCTCTAGGACCTCTTGGGTAAAGGCAGTTGGAGATCAGCATACAGCATTCTCGTACCCGATTCGCTTATTGCTTCAATGCCATGCCAGTTTTGGCAGCGGGAGATTACGGCCGACAATGATTACAACCCCTACCCAACCCTTGTCACACAATGTCACACTTCTTGGACCTCTCCAAGGCTCCTTTACGTAACGTAATTTATGACGTCCGTCCAATGACGCCAGTGTCTCAAAGTAAGATAGTAGCCCTGAAGTTAGGTTTTCTGAACTTTTGTACCTTCTATACTCAGGCAATATATAATCAAAAATATAAAAATTCTAAAATCTGACTTCAGGTCGGTCACTACTCGCCAGCCTTACTGTACAGTAGGTCCTGTGGCCGATTTTTGTGGCCTTGTGCTAAATTAACTAGTTTTTGAGACAAACGTCCAATGAAAACTTTCTCAATTGCGTTAAGCTCCTACTCCCTTTTTTAATTTATAAACTCTCAACTAAGTAACAAGTTGATTAATTTTCATCAAAATAAATGGTAATATTCAATAAAAATTGATAAAACTATATTCATTGATATATACTTTGTAATTAATTATATACTTAGCAATTTAAGGCCGATGGTTGTGGGGATAACCACTAGACGGAATGGTTATATTTAAATTCTTTACATATCCTCGCTCTGGTGAAATAGGCGTGGCGTAGAGTTCTGCCACTCAATATGTGTCCAAAATGGGGTGATATGTGGGGAACGGAGTGACTAGGTTCCCTCAGCTTACCCTGCCAGACTGGCCTCCTTTCTTTTGAGTATTAGTTTCTATAATTACGTATTTCTTAATAATGTACTAAACTATACGCATTTCATATTAAAACATTAACTAGTTACTTTTAATTTACTTGTATGTTTGTTGATAATAAAGTGTTATGCATGTGTGCAAGTGCATGTTCTAAACAATTTGTGTGGGCACTACAATAATTATACAGAGAGATTATACAGAGTAAACTCGGACGTAATGTGTTCATGCATTGCCTTCTTATTTTCATGACGCCTGTATTAGTAGAATTTCACATAAATTTATTTCACATATTATATATATTGTCATAAAGTTATTGGTCAGAAAGAAATATAAATTTTATTTTATTTATCTCTCATTAAAAGTAAGATACGATTCATATAAATCAATATAAATCAATATAATCATTCTTTTTGTAGCACTCTATGTGCTGTAAGAGCATTTACTGACTTGGTGTTAGTTTATAAGATTTTTTAAGCATTGGAACAAACAATTTTATAACATGTATATAATGCCTACAGTGTATCATAAAATAATATATCGTTGATTGATTGATTATTGTTGTTAGATTTATTGTTATTAATAATATACTTGTATGTAATTTTAGGAATGTATGTAATTTTAGAATTATAAATTGATATGAATTATTGTAGTTTAAATTTAAAAAAGCATGAGCGAAGTGAAAATAAAAAAGTGAAATCATATAAAAGAAATTGAATTATAAAGAAATATTTACTGGTGGCATACTCAGGTTTACTACTTCGATAAAAATATCTATAAATAATATATACATAATATATTAATATTGCCTTTAGTGATTTTGTTTATAAGAAGAATTAATAAATAGATAAAGGAATGTTTTGAACGAAAAATATAAGTAAGCATTAACGTATACCTGTTTGTTTCTGTAAAACTTATTTTTTTTATTTTACATACCTGCTATATAAGTATAATTATTTGTGATATTCTGGCTGAAACCAAAGTTAAAAATTAAATATCCACCCAAAGAATCCTTATTATTTATCCGAATGAACGGCCTAATAATGCTGTGATGATTCTCACCATTTTGGTTGTGTTCGAAATAAGTTATTTAACATTAATTTTAGAGAAAATGTCATATCTATAGAATAATTTTATAAACAAAATATGGTAATATGTTACCATTTTTTTAAAATATGTTATTCGAATAATGATATTAATGTATGAAATAAAAGTTCAATATTAACAAAAAAACTAACATTCCTTACAATTTAAGTGTAATTTGTTAGATGTTGCTTTGCTTTTTTGTTACCTATGTTGTTATAGTGCAATAACTTTTATTTATTTGGTAAATTGATGTAGGTAGAAAATAAATGTGTTGAGTATACTTATTATTTTATTCCACAGAAAGTACCCTATAGATTTTGATTACTTAGCGAATTCCAAATAAAATGCAGTTCCCAAACGATGCATAAACCTCCCAAACGATACGGTGGACATGTTTCATTTTATTAAACAATTTATATGTACATAAGTAATTATCAACAATAAGACAGTTATGAGTTATTTTGTAACAAAAACAAAAAATCTTTATAATTTACAATTTTATATTAATGATATCTACAAGCGGGGCGATGTGACAATTGACGTTGGCTAATGCGATTATTTACAATGGAATCGATTTCCCTCATAACGTCCCTAATCCAATTCAAGTGTGATCCAATACTGACGTAGACTCCGGGCATTCCAGGTACGCCACAGCTTAGACCATAAGCGCAAACGCCTTCAATTTTCCCATCACATACTAGTGGTCCTCCTGAATCACCCTAATAATAACAAACATAATTTTTTTCGTAACTATAAATTATACAAAGTTAACAACATTACTATTTTGTTACACGTTGTGTAATTTAAGTTAATTAGCAAAAAGAAAAACAAATATTAATAAATACCTTAAAAAAAGAGACAAAGATATTTATGGAATTTATTAGGTATTTTTCATTGGGATAAATCATTCCAATCGTTACACAAACTTAAAGGATTTTAAAAATGTTTAAAAAAAACCACTAGGGTACATATTTTGGTACGGGCCAAAAACTCGAGCCGTATTACATAGTGCCTAAGCTTAAAGCTCTAACGTCAGCCAAAAGAAAATATAGATACTTAACTTGATAATAAATCATTAGGCTATTTGTTAATTATATTTTTTTCGCCTCAGGCTGTATTCCGCATTTAGCAGGTAGATAACCCAGAAACCTAGTGTTAAGATACTCCAGGGGGCTTAAGGCCGAGTTGGGCCCCGCTACTTAATATGAAATATTTTTAAAATAGCCAAAATGCTGGAAAAATATAACAACATATCAACTCAACAAGTAAAACCCTAAACATTTTAGTGGGACTAAGTATCTCTCAGAAGTTCTAATTTCGAAAGTGCCTATTTATACAGCTCTTAATACATAACGGCCATTGGCAAAAGGACACAGTTTATTTATAAACGAGTGCAAGCGTTGCGTAGGTATAAATATAATAACAAAAGAACTAAAATAATATACGAACCTGGCAAGCATCGACAGATTCGCCAATAGCACATATCATTCCACTGTTGTAAGCGGGAGCTACGTATGGTCCTAGTAAATGCGTACACAGGTCAAGCGATATGAGTTGTAGGTCTGCAGCTGCCAATATGTCTGATGTTTCACTTAGTGTTGGATCTCTTACGCCGTAACCGTATATAGTGCACTGTCCTATATTTATTATAGGAAACTTAGATAAATATGAGTACAACTAGGTGTATATTCTTTTATATATTCAAATTCAAATTCAAATGCAAAATATTCTTTATTCAAATAAACTTATTATAAGCACTTTTGAATCGTCGAATGAACATATGAACAAAAAGCTAGCACCAGTTCGGAAGGCAGTTCTGCTGAGAAGAGCCGGCAAGAAACTCAACAGTTGCTCTTTTCAAAGACTGCGACTGGTTGTAGGTTCGATCAACACTCGAATAAATATATTTTTTAATTTATATTTTCATTTCTTCACTCTTGTGTCAAGGCAAAGCGCGGCGTTGATTTCTGCCACTCAACACGCAATGCTTGCAGAAATCGGCAGAAAGTGAGTAATGGAGTGCCGTAGCACTAGGCTCCCTCTGCCTACTGTGCTGTGAGCGGTTAGTGTGTAGTTGATTTAATTTAATTTTATATGTATATAATATAGGTATATAGATATTATGGAACCTGAGAATTTTGTGATTTATTAGATTTTTTAATTATAAGTTACAACAGTACTGGATATAACAATAGTACTATAGTACTAATTTGTACAATTACAGTATGTATAAAGATATGGAGTTATTACATTCAAGAATAAATTCAAAATCAAGTCAGAGCCTGAGAAGCTCGTTCTGTTTCCGATTTATGTTTATCTACCTATAGGTACGTAAATAAAATGATAAATATAAAATTACAATAAAAAAAATATATTATATATTTATAAATACCCATAAATACTTCTATAATCTGTCTATCCGTGTGTAACAAGTACCATCTTATTTTGATTTAAATGTTTGGCAGACACACGAACAACATAATATGATAATAATAGCTCATTGGCTGTGACAGCGCTGATAGCTGAAGGCGAGCTCGTTAGCAGTTCATTCACAGTTACCTGATATCCCGAACGAAGACGAGGGTAATCTTATATCGTTAAGCCACATTATGTCACCGGCCTCAAGCTGCAATCGTAACACTGCTATGTCGTGCGCTCTGGAGTATCTGAAACCGTACAAGTTATTTGGTCTGGCGATATTTCTATATTAGTTTCTGGGTAAGTTGTTTTTATTCCCTCCTCCCTATTTGTTATTGATAAGGGAGGTTTTCGGAATATATTTCAGAATATTGAAAATAATAAGCTCGGCGGGTGGCTTGGTGACTTAGAACGTTTCCTTAGTAACATTTGTGAAAAGAAAATACAAATAGATAAACCAAATTACCTATATCTTATTTTGATGATTTCTTTCTATGCAAAGGAAATTAACCATAAGCTTGTACCATTATTTTTTTTTATTATTATGCATGAAAATTATATAAATAATTAACTCACTTGTCGTACAGAGGATGTGTGATTACATCTAAAACTTTAGCAAGGGGTTTGGTCTCATTATCGCTGGTGCAGTAATTGTTCAGAAGCAGTACATAATCTTCTGGTTTCTGTTGGACACAATGAGCTGCTGTTATTGTCATCCGCGCTGACAGAATTGTACCACCACATAGATGTTTGTGATTCGTGGCATTACGTACGGAGACGATTTGTTTTTGAGCGCCTGCAATACAATATATTTACATATATGTATATTACAATTAAAAAAATATTTTGGATAATCGTTGGGACTTATTACTTTACAAGTTATAACATTATTTTTTTAATTAAATTGTGTTTTTTGCTGCTACGACATCTCCTCTGAATTTACTTAGTTGATTATTCTTCGTCGTACTAGAGAGAAATATATAGATAACAGTAGAGCTATAACGAATAAAAATATATTGTACAAAACGGTTTTAGTTTGAGATTTCAAAAATAATCTTGTGTTTTTAAAATAAATTAATTCATATCTATAATTAACCAAACAGATAGTTAACCAAAGAATATAAAGTGATTGAAAGTGTTCAATACAATTTATAAATATATTTAATTTTTTTAAAATATTTTTATTAACCTCTTGCAACCTCTATACCCAAGAGAAGATATTCGTATATCTAATAATAAAACGTAAAACTAAGATACGTACACCATATAATATTGTTATTCACTAAAAGTTAGTAAGTAAAAAGTAAAATAAAATTAGACTGTCTAAATTAAATTAAACGTCATATACAATACATATTAAAAAAAATGAAATAAAATAATAAATCCAAATACCACAAGGTACCTCCGTTCCACCAACCACCCTTTTAACTCTCCTACACTGTATAAAACAATTATCGAGTGCAACGATTATCATAGTTGTAAATAACATGAAACAACATCGTTTAGAGACCATAATGTCTTTACAAAACCACATCTTGTAGAGTTGCTTTAGTACTTAAAAACAATTGCTTTAAATATAATAGTCAGTTATTAACGTTTCTTTGAAATTATTGTACAAAATCGTGACAAATTATAATTGTGTATTCAGGTGTTTATTACTTTCATATCATGTAATAAGATATGTATGTATGTATATACTTTAATTAATACGGTTTTAGGCCAGTTGTGACGAACGAACGAATGAAATATTTCATATTTTCACTTCCTCGCTCTGACAATGAAGCAAAGCGCGGTGTTGAGTTCCGCCAATAAACACGCAGTGCCCGCAGATTCGATTGAAAGTGAGGAACGACACCAGAGCGAAGAAATGAAAATATATTTTTAAAAAAATATTTCCCTTCCTCGAGTGGAGATTGAACCAGTAGATTTTCCAAACATCAATGCTCCACGAACTGCTCACCTTCACAGAGAGTAGAGTTCGTCTCCCAGACTCACAGTCACACGTAGCGGGCCCTCAGCATTGACAAACAATGAAACTGAAAGTCGATATGTTAAGTAGCTGAACATATTCAATTATGTCAAATATATAATTTGCTAAGCGTATGTATCTAGGTTGCGTATGATATACTAGGTACTAAATTTTATCTTTATATTTCTCATTGCTCTCATATTCTTGTTAAATTGTAGCATAATTTATTTACATAAATATTTATGTTTAATCTAGTTATTTATGCTCTCTATCTACTTAGCAAATGATAGTGACCAAGTGCCGAAATCGTATCTCAATTGTAATTAATGTAAACCCTAGATATATAAAGTAAGAATATTACCTTAGTTCTTTTCAATAATATACGTTATATAAAAAGATTTCATAATTCTTATAGAATAAAAATATTGCGTAGTTTGATAAAGACATTCATGTCCTTTTTCGCATCTACCTACTAACAGTGCGCACCTATTTCCATTTCCGTGAGTGAGAATTGAACCCACAGCCTGTCGCATTTACAATCGTACGCTAATGCCCCTGCGCTACGATTGATCAATTAATTGGCCCAATTTTTAATTTAGTTAAGTTTATTAAGAGTTTAACTTGCTATAAGTGGAAATTTAACTTCACGTTGACATTCTAGTAAGAATGTGTCGAGAATTAAACAACGAGGGGACGACGTCGCATTAGATTGTAACATTTATCCAATTTACTACATAATTATGTTTAAGGTATTTGTGTAGGTAAGTAACTACTTAGTGTGTGTAGATATATTTATTAATGAAATTTAGTAAACAATAACTTAAACTATTAGTAAATGAACATTCTAAAAGATAACAAACAACATGTTGCTTGAGACATTTCAATATACATTGTTTCTAAAGTGTTGAAGAGATAAATGTCCAGAGTGCGCTGAAACAAATGAACTGTCACTTATTATAATTTTAAATGGTGTGTGATGCCAAAAGTCAGCAACGAGCTGGTGCGAGTGGAGTGGTGGACCGTAGAGACGCGTGGTTTATGTAACGCGCGGCGGGCGGGCGCGCGGGCGGGCGGCGCGTGGCGGCCGGCAGTGCTCGCCGACCGCCGGGGCACGCCGCGCCATGCACCGCTCGAGCGGCTCTCCGCCGGCAACTCCTCCCGCGCACTCCGGCTTCGGCGCCTTCTGCAGCGCGATTTCTGAAACGATCTCGGTACGTACCGTACCTGGTTCAATCAAACACCCCCCCCACACCGACCCTCCACCACCGCCCTCCACTCGCACATTATACGTTGGCGTAGCGTCGACTCGTTTTATGACACTATCGTCGCCAAAAACGGATTTTGGCGGCGATTCTTGCGATCTTTCGAATTCCCTAACAGAACTGCAGCCTACGCATGTTTAAATTGAAAATATAAGTCGTGCTCTATTTGGGGACGCACGTGCTCCCCGAGGTCCACGATAGTAGATTTTTTAGGCTGACTTTGAACAGAATCATAAATATTATCACGAGAGTAAAAAATATAAACAAGTTTATTATTAGAGCTCGTTCGGACCGGGTCGCACGGCCGTGATTTCTCTGATGGCTGTGATATACCGAAATATCCGCGCAATAAACGAACTCGAAGGCGAGGCGTACAAAGACCGAGCGCGACATCAGGCACTCGTGATTACTCCCCACGCCGCTCACCACGGCCAGCGCGAGTCTTCGTCACCACAAATTGTCACCTCTACCTGCCATCGACGTTGTGATATTCACCTCTTCTACCATAGGTATCTACAGAATCCAATCACGTAATTTACTTTTAATAACTATAAAATACTTATTAGCTTGTGTTTGTTGTATGTGGTAATGATATTATAAAAAAATATAATTAAGTAGTATTAGTCATAAAAAGTGAGTGTTAAAACAGTGAAGATTCTTGTGTTTGTTTTTCTATGGTGAAATGTTTGTTTTTATTTTGAATTGTAATGTTATCTAATTTTACAATAACAACATTCGAATTAATATAAACTTAAATTAAATAGAATATTCGCCGGGTAGGTCCAAGAAACGTGGTATTGTTTAGTGTTTTATCTATTTGTACAGGGTTCATGACTATTTCTACGACTTCCATAAAACGTTTAATAGCACAATTTTTACGGTTCCTAACTCAAAGAAAAAACGGAACCCTTAGGTATAGAATCAATTTGTTGTCGCCGGTTTAAAACATGTATTTTAAGATCGTGTGGAGGTCATCAATTACAAATTAATGTCAAATATTTAGATCTACAGTCCGGACTAGAGAAAACTATAGGCTTTTAAATTAAGCAATCCAAAGATAAGCCACTTTTAATGCAATTTGTATGAAATTCGCAGCGTAATCAGAATCTGTAGGTAGGACGTACAATTATAAAATATGGCACGGAGTGAACTTACTACATAAATAATGAAAAAATCAATCACAATAACGGAATCCTAGGTAGACGAGATTTGACCGGTGTTTTTTACACTAAATTGAAAAAATAAATAAATAATCTAAGATTGTAATTATTTTTTATGAGTTTTAAATAATGTAGAGAGGCAGGGCCATAGATATTATGCACGCTAAAATTACTAGAAAATATATACTCGTTATCCATTGTTAATTTGAGAAACATTTAACTCAAACAAGTTGTATACACTTGTCGTTATCATATATTAGTGTTAGCATATTTTACTTACATATTACACTGACTAACGGAAAATTAATTAACGTTATATAGTGGTTCAATATGTCGAACATTTATATCAAGCGAGTGTTGTGGTGGAAATATTTTACTTTCTTAATATTATTTATATTATTTAAGCTCCTAAAGGATTAATTAAAAACTTAGTACACTCTTCCTTTCTTTCTATTTATGATACAATTGTCGGGTACATACTAAAGGTGCAACTTTTACAAGCGCAATTACGATTTGAACTAATTTACTAAGTATTTAAAATGTCTACAAAACGATACCCTAAAGTAAATAGAATAACACCAATACAACTATAAATATTTAAGTATAATGATTTAAAAAAAAACCTTATTTGTATATCATTCTAGTATAATCAAATAAAATTACGTGTCTTTGAAATGGTACATTTATTTTCTTTACGTTAATTATTATAGTTGCCCAAAAATGATTCATTATTTTTTGAGCTTTCAAAAAAATTATTTACCCCTACAAATTTTTGAAAATAATATAACGTTATTACACAGAAGCGTCAAGATTTCTATTAATTAAAAACCAACATAAAAATATGGAAAAAAACACAAAAAATAAGCTTCATATTGACATGTTATGCATTATGCAGCTAGGATGTATAATCAATTTATTTTCAACGACTTCTACGAGTTGTCGCTCGCAACTTCGTCTGTATGAGTTTCACGATGTAGAACGTAATATTCCATTTGTTGTGTAGGATTCAGGAAATCTTCTCTTTTCTCCTCCTACTCTGTCCAAAGAGCTTACAGCATTTAACTTTCAGTGGTTTCGACTGTGCATTTACTTTCTTTTATATATTAGATATAATATTATTTATCTTGATTAGATTATATATTATCAAAGGATTTCTTACAAATAAATTAACGTTAACGTTCGCTTGTGTAAAGATCGTGTCGTATGACAAGAGGTATTTAATCAGGCTCCACCAATACAAACTAGGCACAACAAGGCACTGCAAGGCTGTTTTCATTGTATAAAGGTTTGACCGTATCGATCGGAAAAGATGTGTAGTCACTTTTATTTTTGTTATGCTGTTGTACCTATTATTAACATTATAATATCTTACCACATACTTTACTCGTATATATATACACTATAATATTTGTGAGTACTGCAGGGGTGTTTTTTAATTTCTTATACAAATAAATTAACTAAATGATAACAATTGATAGGTTTTTGTAAAAAAGAAATTTATTCTCTACTCTCTTTCTACTAAATCAAAGTAAAAGTGTCATTATCAACAAGATTTTACCCATATTTTAACTTTATACCTTTTTTTATTTGTTTTTTATCTGTATTTTGAAATATCTTGTTATTTATTTAAATAATTTGTGGCATATAATATTTAAAGTTTCTTTTGATCGGCTTCCAAAAAAATACACCAACAACAAAAAGCACAAAGTCAGTAATTCCATTCAAAACCGTTTGTTACGCGGGAAATAGCAATTGGACAGTGGCACGCATCGTTTCTATTTAGTGATTATAAATAAAAGATAGGGAACTCGGCCACTGCTCTTTCTATTTCTGATTGAAACCTACTCCAGAATCAAGAACACGGCCAGGTTAGCGGGGTTTGTTTAATGGATTCCCACTGTCAATGAGCTCACGCCTTTAAGAGCTTACGATTTAAGTTGCTGTATTTTAAAAGATATGTAAGTGTATTGATCAATTATATATAGGTATTTTTTTTCTTTGTCTAACAGTTTAAGAAATGTAAAATTTTTAAATGATTATTATTTTATATCATCATTTACATAAGATCGAATTTATTGTTATCTTTACTAGTAATGGAAAAGACATAGGTAAATATTACATTTTAGTGAAATAATAATTGTATATTATAATTGTAGATACCTTGGTAGGTACTCTTAGATAAAATTTTCCAAAAGATAAATAATAATCATGCAATAGCTATCGAAGTACTATACTATAAGTTTAATAATACCGCAACTATTACAGTAAAATATGTAAGTGTGTAAGTACGTACTAAAAGTATATAACATTAAGATTTATCTAGGTTCTTCTCGTTATTTAGTTTAGCTATTCCTAATAACTACTTCAAAAAAAAATTTAAACATTTCCTCTCAAATTTGGCAAGATTCCAGACCTTGGAGTCGGTCAGTAGGTATGTAGTGACAAATTCTTATAGAAATAATTGTAATAATTTTCGTTTATATTAATTACTTACTAATTTCTTTATTTCAGTTTATATAATAATATTTTTCACTCAAATTTATCAACATTGAACTTTACATTTTCTTTTACTTCTTTTCGTTTTGCTTCTTTTCTTAAACGTAGAACGAACGAACGAACGAACTTTCACAAAATTTAGAGTCAATCATTCAAAGTAAATAGAAAATTTAATATTATTCGGTGTGTCTTAAGATGTCCACATTCTTGGACAAAATCAAATTCTTCAAATTCAGTTCTTCTTCAATTCCTGATATTTGTTGTTCATTTCATACATAAATTTTTAACAAAACGAAAAACCGACTTCTAACAACGAAAAATAATTTTACAAAGATTTTATAATTTTGAAGTCCTCTTTTATGAGGTTAGTTGAAAGGAAATGCAACGATCAGGAATCTCACTTCTGACATCAATTTAAAAAGTTTTCGCTTGTTACTATTACAGTATAATCAATTTTTTACCAAAAAAAAAAACTTTCTCAATTTTCACCGGATTCCAAAATCGGAACCTAACCAAACTTTCACCAAATTATCCTAGAAGTATATCCTTTCAAATACAAAAAGAATCATCAAAATCGATAAGCGCGACATTGAGTTATTCGTCTATTTGTCGCGCACATACCTAATGTAAATTTAAGACTTATGTGATTTTCTGATAGATACCATTGTCAGACATGGACCAAAAAAATGGGACCATTCGGGAAAAAAATATCAAAATCGGTTCACAAGTCAAAAGTTATGAGGTAACAAACATAAAAAAAAAAGAAAAAAAAGTACAGTCGAATTGATAACCTCCTTTTCTTACAGAAATCGGTTAAAAACGGGTACATATGTCCGCAAATTAAAGTTTGTCAGTTTCTATAATATACCTAAGTTAGCTGG
>DWNA01001080.1:0-16566 GCA_018249835.1 Heliconius besckei | reverse complement strand
CAAATTCCCGTCTTAGCGAGCACCTACGTCCTATAAGTAACTCCTATGCAAAATTTGAGATTCCTAGCACTTGTAGTTTCTGAGATTTCGTGATGAGTGAGTGACCTTTCGATTTTATATATATATATAAATAAATAGTTTATACCAGGAATTATACGTTCCAACAGTATAGAATTTTATTAAAATTAATAAATACAATTAGTTAAAAAAACATTTTCTTAATTGAAACGTGGATTTTTCATATTAAAGGTATGTCATTGGGGAAGGCAGTGTAAAAGTAGTGTTAAGACACTCAGTTTCCATTTTTCCACCGTATTCTAGAGGCGCTGCGTGTTGGGTGGCGGAAATCATGAAAGGAGGGGGAACTGAAAATATTAAATATTTCCCAGAATTGAACCTATAGCCATTACGTTTACATTCACATTCAGAATTAAATAAGTTTTAAGTAAAAAAACTTGTTTTCAAACAGTACAATTAAAGCAATCATAAATAACTTGTTTTATATTGAAATATTATTTTTAAAATGTTCATTCCAAAAGAAATCTCCACACTAGAACAATAGTAACGTATTAAATTAGTTAATTGCTACAAAAACTATTATAAACACAACAAGTGTATAAACGTGACGCGAAATGATGTCAGAGTTTAATTAATTAATTAATTTTATTGTAAATAATAATTCATTATTTTTAAGTTATTGCAATTAGGTATTTAAAAGTTTTTTATATTCTTCACGTTGCAACATGTATTAGCTAAATGATTGGGGATTCGATTCACACTCGAAGAAATTATTATATTTAAATTAGTTTCATTAGTTCATAGACAAAAAATAAGCGCGGCGTTGGGTTGCGCCAGCTACAATATGTCGATAATTAGATAAAATGGTAAAGGAATATCTTAACATAATGTTCCCGTCTTAACACTAACTATGCGAGTAAACATTTTAATATACTTTTTTCTTTCTCTATCTTCTTTATTATACATTTTTAACACTTTTAAATTGTTATTCCACACCATAATACATGTTTAGATTTTTTATACGTTTTCTAAAAAAGTAAGATTAAATAATTTCATTTGAACTTTTATAACACCACGACCCAAATATTAATACAAATAAAAAATACCTTTCCTTAGCGGGATTCAAATTCATAACCATATAAGGAAGTATGTATAGAAATATTTGCAAGATACATTCACACCCATATATTAAGTAAATATTTTATTATGACAATAGGATAAAGCTAACAAAAAATTAATTTAAATATGTAATTATTTAATTTTCATATTAACATAATTGTTCTTGTACTTATATAAAAAAGACAATATCCATACATTAACAATATTTTTGTATGCATTTTTTATATTGACATTATTTATTTATTAACCGATTAAAATAAAAACTAAATATTAAGAAAAGTGTACAGCTGCTATTTCTGAGATTAGTGCGAACTGAAAGATAAACAAACAAAATTTTTAGAAATAATTAAATAGTAGATTTTCTCATATATCTTCCATGTACAGACGGCGATAACTTTTATTAAATTAAAATTTAAATAAAAAACATAAAAAAATATGAGTAAGTAATTAAAATTTCCTTCAAATATAAAATAAGATATTATTTAAAATAATTACAATAAAATTTAATCATAATTCTGAGATATTTCCTTTATACAGACACAAAGAAATCTTTTTATTACTGGTACTGATATATTTACATAAACGTTTCTATTATTTTTTCCTTATAAAGATAGAGCATTGAGTAATTTCTTGGCATGAGTCTATAACATCAGTTTAATAACTGATCAGTTATTAAACTGATGTTATAGACTCGTTATGCCCCAGATGCGCCTTAGTTTGTAATTTTATAATACAGTGCAGAGGGAACCTAGTGTTAAGACTCTCCGTTCTCCATTTCAGTCCGATTTTCAATACGTGTTAATTGGCATAACTCAAAGCGCGATAGGTTGAGAAGGTTCGATTCCCACTTGAGCAAATGAATTACTTTATATACTTATTTCCACCACTCATCAAGCAATGCCTCATAATTCGGCAGAAAGGGGGGCGTGAAGAGCTCTAACACTCTAACCCTCTGCCTACCCTGCTACATGCGGTATACAGCGTGAAGCTTAATAAAAACATATATAATTAGAGCAAGCGAAGTCGTGGACATGCCACTAGTAATCAATTAATTAAAGTTAAAAAAAGGTGTACTCAATTACCTGACAAGAAATAACTAGTTTATCAAAAATGCAGTTTTTTCTGAACTCCAAAAACATTGAAGTCGACACGGTAAATTTATATGCAAATGTCCATTAATAAATTTTACGTCAGATATTATTTACATATATCTACTAAGATTTGGTCTCAGAATACCTTGCAATAGAACATTATTTGTTAAATTTAGTTGAAGCAAGACAAAATTGAATCCACAGTGGAATAGTAAAACAATGGTGCAATGGATGTGGGTTCAATTCCCACTTGAATTACTTTTCATCTCTTCACTCCGGTAAAATAAATTGAGATGATGAATTACGTTCTAAACAATATAAAACTAGGCTTTCATAAATTATACAGCTTTACGCTGTATTCCGCACACAGCAGGATAGGTAGAACCTAGTGTTAAGACACTCCGTTCTCCACAATCCGCCGAATTTTGGAGTCATCGTGTTGCGTAACTCAACGCCGCGCTTTGCGCCAGAGCGAAGAAATGGAAATATAAATATTTGTCTGTTGTTTCTTTCGTATAAAATATGTGATTCAAGCCGTCGTGGTACAGCGGCACAGTATCTGACGGTACGCGCAATGGTTTTGGGCTCGATTCCCACTTAGGGCAATGAATAATATTATTTCCTATCATTTATTTCTTCTGATATCAATAAAGAGATTATATTAACATTACATTTCATCTGGCTACGCTAATAAAGCTGAGATAAAACTTGAAGTTTAAATGAAATAACAAAAAGTTACTATTTTTAGTAAATAGAGCACTAAAATAAATAAAATTCACATTTTCCTTACACTAAATGGCGTATATAAACATTGTTAGATTTCTATCTAAATAATTTGAAATGTCCTTCTTAAACTCGTTAGATACCCGTGCAATGTCATTTAATTTTTGCCTTTCTATAATATTTTAAAAAAAATACAGTGGAATTGATAACCTCCTTTTCTTACAGAAGTCGGTTAAAAAATATATTAAAAAGTGGATAAGGCCGTCGTAGCCCAAGGCCACAAGGGCTGACAACAAGCCTGGCTGGGCCTTGGCTGGCACAAGATCCTCACTCTAGGGAATGAATATTTTTTTATTAATATTTTCATGTCCTTGCTCTACTACTAAGACAAAAGCCGGTGTTGAGTTCCGCCACTCAACGTGCAATGGCTTTTGAATTCGGAGGAAAACGGGGAAAGGAGTTTCTTAACACAAGATTCTCTCTACCTACCCTTTAATTTAAAGGATAGGATTTAAAAAACCGAAAAATAATATTAATTCTAATATGAAAATTGCTAAATAAAATATTTAACTATTTACGAATATTATTTATTCAAATTAAAATTAACAATTAATGTTCTATTACAAATTATTATGAGACCAAATCGTACGAGCATAATCTGATATCAAAGTTATTGCAAGAAATTTGCATATAAATATACCGAGTCGAGTTCAATGCTTTTGAACAAGAAAAAACTGCATTTTTGAGAACTTTAAATACTAGAAACAAAGTAATAAAATACATCTTTAATAAATTTTAATTAGGTACTTTACTATGTTATTTATGTCACAAAAAATTGATTAACGTTTTGAATAAAAATAAAAAAAAACGCTGTATCTCGTACACAGAAGGGTAGGCAGAGGGAACCTCCCCTACTATCTGCCGAATTCGGGAAGCATTGCGTGTTGAGTGACAGAACTGAACGCCGCGCTTTACCTCGACACCAGAGCGAAGAAATGGAATTATACACATAAATAAATAAAAAGTCTTAAAAAATAAATAAAAAAAATTTACAATTTTGAAAAACTATTTGTTTTTTCTATCTAAAATAAAATAAATTCCAATTTTGTATTTTCACTTTTAAAAATTAAAAAAAAAAAAATATTGAGCAGCTCTAAGCTTACGATATATATATATATATATACAAATATTTATATATATATATATATATATATATATAAATAAATAAATAAAAAAAACATTCACCTGTAATGGTCCAGTTGTAAGCAAGAACACAGATCGACTAAGGCTTAGTATATCCAAAGACTTAGTGTGTTACAAGGATATCACGTTGTATATACGTCATTGTTATATGTAAATCGTTTAACCAACCGTGTAGATATAAAGCGGAATGCAATTTAAGGTTTTTTATCGTATTAATTAGTATATGAATTTTAATTTTTATGTTTTTGATTATTTTCATAAGAATTTATCGAATATATAGTACAGCGTATTTTGCACTTCTTTTGCTAGTTTTTAGGGTTACTTACTTAAAGAGTAAATGGAAATCTATAACTAAGACTTTGCTGTCCGTCCGTATGTCCGTCTGTAACCATACTGTATCTCATGAACCGTGAAAGATCGACTGTGACAGTTGAAATTATCATAGATAATGTAATAATACTATCTCTATAACAACAAATATCTAAAACAGTATATAATAAATATTTAAAAGAGTTCCAACTCGCACTTGGCTGGTTTTTATTATAATTTAGTTTATATTTCCTATTTTCACAAATAAATATATAATAATATATAAAATAACCAGAAAACAAATGCTATCGACAAAGGATAAGCAAGGATATCCAAAGGATAAGCAAGCTGAAGTGGCAATGGGCTGGTCACATTTGCCGCAGAACCGATGACCGTTGGGGTAAGCGCGTTCAAGAGTGGAGACCACGCCTCGGCAAGCGTAATGTGGGACGTCCTCCAGCTGGATGGGGTGACGATATCCACGAAGTGGCGGGCAGTGCGAAGAGCTGAAGATAGAGCTCAGTGGTGTGCCATTGGAGAGGCCTATGTCCAGCAGTGGACGAAGACAGGCTGATGATGATGATGATAAAATAATGATTAATATAAGTATTCAGTTTATTATAACAAATAGTTACTATTGTTTTCGTTCATGTTATTGTTTGATACATGCATCTACATTTATTATATCTATACTAATTTATAAATTAAAGAGTTTATTTGAACGTGTTAAAAATGGGAAATATTATTACCTACATAACCTTAAGAAGCCATATCACATTAGGCCAGTTGTAGCACAGGGGCACAAGCGTGCGACTGCTAATGCGACAGGCTGCGGGTTCAATTCCCACGCGAGATAAATATTTAATATTTCCATTCCCTCCCTTTGGTAATGAGGGAAAGGTTTCACCAGTCAACCCGCAATGCCTTTAGAAGATGGTGGGAAATAGGGTTTGGAGCCTGCTATGCGCGGGATACAGCGTGAAGCTAAAAAAAATACGGCACATGGATGTGACTACAACGCGACGGTTGTGAGTTCAATTCCCACTCGAAGAATTGAAATATTTATTTACGCTTATAATTTAAATTTAATTTAATTAAATTATTAATTGAACAACTTGTTTATCTAATTTATATAGTAATTTCTTTTTATGTATAGGATTCTTCTTTTTTTGGATTCACTCCAGTTTTATGTATAAGTGGAGTTTTTATTGGCTAATGTAATATAGATATGTATTAGCTTTAGGTATTGTAATCGTTGTTTGTTTTTCTAATATAAAATAAATAAATTAAAATAAAAATACTTTGCTCCAAATTGATCGTCGTGTTTTTAAAACGTTATATTATAATACTTTTAATCTATACTTAATTGAGAGCCACTTTGTTGAATTAAAGTTAAATAAATTAATATTTAACAAAAAGAAAAACCGACTTCTAGCAACGAACTAAAAAGTGAAAAATAATTATACAAAGATTTTATAATTTTGAAGTCGGTGTCAATCTAATGCTACAACTACATGCCCTTACTACAATATCTAATTACTAAGCCTGTTTGTTTTACTTGTTTGTTTTAATTTTTCACTTTTTAGTTCGTTGTTAGCAGTCGGTTTTTCTTTTTGTTAAAAATTAATTTATTGCTTGTAACTATTACAGTATAATCAATTTTTTACCAAAAAAAACAAACTTTCTAAATTTTCACCGGATTCCGTAATCGGAACCTAACCAAACTTTCACCAAATTATCCTTGAAGTGTAGGATACACTTCAAATAAAAAAAGAATCATCAAAATCGGTTGGCGCGACATTGAGTTATTCGTCTATTTGTCGCGCACATACCTAATGCAAATTTAAGACTTATGTGTATTTCTCATAGATACCATTGTCAGACATGGACCAAAAAAAAAATGGGACCATTCGGAAAGCTTCACCTTTCAAACAAAAAAAAACTTTCAAAATCGGTTCATTCAGTCAAAAGTTATGAGGTAACAAATATTAAAAAAAAATACAGTCGAATTGCTAGGTTAGCAAGTCTTTTCTTACAGAAGTCGGTTAAAAACCGGTCAAATGCGAGGGTTCTAAACCAATTTCTGGTTTGTATTTCAACAGGAAATTCAATTTGAAGTTGTTAAATTTAAGCTTTAAGTTATAACCACTAAGCCATACATCTCCCTTCAGAGAACAACATAAATAAGTTGTAACAAGCGTGTAAGAATTTCGACGTAGCTTGATAACAACGTATGGCTTAGTGACCAGAGCGCCTATTATACCAATATAATAACCATGCCGCACATCTGTTCCCATTGGGACACTTCCTTTTCACACTTTCAGCCGAATTGTGTGGGTGTTGCGTGTTGAATGGCGAAACTAAACGCCGCGCCTTGTCTAGAAGAAAATATAAATATCAAATATTTCATTTCCACATTTTCGTAAGACGCACGGACAGTGGTAACCGCTGATGACAGAGACGTGAAATTTGGACAGTTGATTATTTTCGTAATCTAGACATCCATTAAGAAAGGATTTTAATTTTTTTTAATCCTAAAGGGATGAAATAGGTGTTGAAAGATTGTATGGACTTTTTCGCTTTTTTTAATTTTATTTTTTTAAATGGCACCAATTTTAAAAAAAATGTTGAAATTCAGACTCTTAAAAATATTTCATTGAACACGTGTTTCATGGTTTTCTAGAATTCACTCCCTATGGGTTCAAATAAGCAGGCGAAGCTGCGCGCGCCCACTAGTAATATATAATTTATATAACACATCCTCTTATCGCATTTAGTGAGAATTACACGGTAGAACAAACGATCTATTTGGTTAAGAAGTGACATGCAAAGGTCGTTCTAAGAATATTATATTTCAAATCATGAAACTCTTTATAATTATCTATATACGAGTATATAAAAGGACTTGTCCTCACTGACTGAGGTAAGACGCACGCACAGCCGTAACCGCTGATGGGAGAAACGTGAAAATTGGACAGATGTTCACATTCTTAATCTGGACATCCAATAAGAAGGGATTTTGAAAAATTTTAACCCTAAAGGGGCGAAAGAGGGGCTGAAAGTTTGTATGGAAAAAAAATTAAATCGGCACCGATTTTTATAAAATTTGAAATTTAGATTTTTAAAAGTATTTAGTTGAATACGTGTTTCATCGTTTTCTAGAATTCTCCCCTTAAGGGTACAAATAAAGGGTTGAAAGTTTGTATGGAAAAATCATTAAATCACCACCGATTTTTATAAAATTTGAAATTTAGACTCTTAAAAATATTTCATTGAACACATGTTTCGTGGTTTTTTGGAATTCACCCCTAAATACGCAAGCGAAGCTGCGTGCGTCCGCTAGTATATATATATATACATAGATTGATTTTATTATGACTTCATCATTTTGCATCTGTTTTGATGCAATTGGTTTACTGTTTAAACAATTAAAGGCAGTGCGTTTTAATTTTTAACCGACTTCTGTAAGAAAAGGAAGTCATCAATCAATTTGACTGTTTTTTTTTTATGTTTGTTACCTCATAACTTTTGACTGGGTGAACCGATTTTGATAATTTTCCGACTTCAAATAATAAAATCTTTGTAAAATTATTATTTACTTCTTAGTTCGTTTTTAGAAGTCGGTTTTTGTTTTTGTTAAAAATTAATTTATATTTAAAGAATATGACGAGGTGAAGTATTTATTATATAAAAATTTCCAAAATGGAAAGTCAATTGGGGAAAAGAGTAACACTCTCTCACTGACCTCAGAAGTGAACACATAAATTTACAGGGTGACTTTTCAAGTTCAAATTCAACCCTTATTTCAACCCTTTTGTCTGGAGATATGTATATAAATATTTCATCTAGTTTATTATCTTTAAGACATATATTATGTAATTCTTAGAAGCAATTAGGTTTTTAAAATTTTTGGCAAGGTCTGCTTAGTAATTATAAAACCTTGCATTAGTAATTTCAAGAACAATATTTAAAGATAAGTATTTAATTTTAACATCAAAAAAATATATATTTAGGTACCCAAAGGATAAAACGGGGGTCACCTATTACTAAATAATTCCCAGTCAGTTTGTACATGTCTCTATCTTGTGGAAAATGACTCATTTAACAATTCTAGTAGACGATAAATCCAAAGCCAATAATGTAAACAAATTATTATTTTGCCTTCTTTTGTACTCTACTATTTTACTTAAAACGTCTCCACGTATTACTAAGAGGGTGGGGGGAGCGGTGTATAAAAAATTAAAAAAATATCTTGCTATGCTTGAGTTGCTTGAGAAAAGAATTAAATAATTGATATAAATCAAATTGTGGTTATAATTTTAAGCTATAATAGTTTTAAGCTATCTCAATATATACTTGTGTGGAATAACACTTTGAAATTTCCAAAATATGTGACGTGCCGGTTGTGGGTTCGATTCCCATTCGAGGAAATGAAATATTTATTTACATTTATATTTTCATTTCTTCGCTTTGGTAGTGAGGCGTTTAGTTTCGCCACTCAACACGCAATGCCACTAGAATTCGGCGGAAAAAGGAGAACGTGGGGAACTCTTAAAAAGATGTTCCTTCTGCCTACCCTGCTATGTGCGGGATACAGCGTGAAGGTGATTTAATTTTATGTTATTCTTTTTAAAGTTTATTACTATACATATAATTTAACAAAATTTCAGTTTATAATAATTATGAAATATGTATTCCACTTAAATATACATATTTACATTTAAATACAAAATTATATTATAAGAAGTCGTTAAATTTTATTATTTAAATTAGTTATATTTAAGTAATAATTTTTAAAATAATATTATTTCATGGTTGTTTTTTTTATTTATTACTATCGTTATAAATACAAATAAATTTAAACATTATTAAAGGTACTACAAAAAACCACGAAGGTTTGTCTCGAGTAATAAGTCGTCTATTATAGTTTTAAATAATGTTTCTTTAATAATTGATTCAAGCTCCCCTCAGTAATTTGACTTCGTATTTTAGTGTCCAAGTTATTTATTAAGTAAGGAACCATGTATGCCCTGGTGCGCTGTCCGTATTTATTATTAGCTGATAATAAAACTAATCTCTTTAGTGTCATATTGCGTGTTTCATTTTATGAAAAACAATATTTTGGAACTGCGAGTCGAAATAATTTTCTTTTAATATTGTAAAAATTATTGTTATTATAAATGTTAATATTAAAGGCGGTAGTGACACAGTGGTGCTGCGTCTTACTAATATGACGGTTATCAGTTCAATTCCTATTTGGAAAAATAAATAAACTGAAACTAAAATTAAAATAAATAAACTAAACTAAACTAAATAAAGCAGAAATAATACAGTGGAGTCAATTAATTATGAAGCTAAAAATTTTGTTAATTTAAATATTTTAGACATATCCCTAAAATATCCCTAGGATTTGAAATGGTATCTATGGATGCGATTGATTGATTTTATGATACAGTTCAAAACTGAAATATAATTTTAATATATTATACATATTGAGGCTAGCATGATTGGTTGTGGGTTCGATTCCCACTCGAGGACTCGCTCTGGTCCTTGAGCTCCACTAAATACGTAATGCCTCCAGAATTCGACGGAAAGTGGGGAGTGGAGCGTCTTAACACTGAACTCCCTCCTCACAGCGTGAAGCGTGAAAAGCGTGAAAAAATTGACACTGCTTATATGAGGTAATTAAATAAAAAATATAACAAAAACAAATATTTATATGATACATTTAGTTCCTACAGTTCCATAAAAATAGACGTGAAAGTGACGTCAATAAATTAATATAAAAACACGAATACAGTGTTAGGCCCAAGGGAATGTAAGATATATAGATATTAAGACATCTCACTCTTTTCTTATTTTTCTGGTGAAGACCTGCCCCCATCTTGTTCCACCAAAACTTATATTGTTTTCCATGAATTCCCTTTAGATTGTTCAAAGTAAGGGCACTCCCACACGTTATATTTGTTACAATTATATTTTTTTAGGTAGGTAGGCAGAGGGAACCTAGTGTTAAGACATCCCGTACCCTATTTTCCGCCGGACTCCGGTGGCATTGCGGGTTGAATGACAGAACTTAGCGAAATATGAAATATTTCATTTTCTCGAGTGAACCAACCAACTCTTGCATCAGTAATAGTTTATTAAAAATATTTATTCTCGATGAGAATTGAGAGACCGTCGTGAAGCAGCAGCTCTGCGATTGACTGATGTAGGTTCAATTCCTACTTAGTGAAATATTTTACGGAACTCAACGCCGTGCTGTATGTCGTTATCATAGCAATAAAATACAACACGCAATGTTTTGAAAATTGAGAAACGGAGTGTCTGTACACTAGTTTGTCTCTACCTACCTTGGTTAGTACAACCATAATTTAACAGAATTTAAAAGACGACAAAATAGGGAATTAATATTTTAATAAAAAAATTAAGAAATAATTTAATACATTTTTTAAAATTCATATTATAGAAATAGTTGTTTGCTCTGTTCCGTCTAAAGGTGCCTTTTCCTAAGGTTTTCGCGTAGGGTACAATTTATGAATACAAAAAGACGCCTCGCTTATTTTGATTGAATTACGAGATTCTGGTAAACTAAGATGTAATTTTTACTTATATTAATCTTTTTCAAGGATATTTATTTCAAGGGTAATGTGTTTCGAGCTTATGTATACATTTTTTCCTGATTTCAATTTTAGATGATTTTGACTATTTTTGACAGTAGGTGTCCTTGAATTTAGGTTTAAGTTGAGTTCTGGTAGTAACAAACGCTTCAAAAAATTTTTAAAAAGCACTAGTAAATTAACAAATAAACAAACATGGGGGTCTCCCTGCAAAATAAAAAATTAAGAAATGTGAGAACAATTAATGATTATTAGGTACTCTTAATGTAAAAATTTGAGTGCATAAAAAAATATTCAAAATGGAAAACCAAATTGAATCAAATACTTTAAAATATACGTGTATTTTTGAAAATTGTATTTTTATATTAAAGTAATGATTATTGGGGTTTTCGAACCTAGAGCCAAAAACTAGTTTACATTTGGATGTTATGCCACCCCACCACAAAAAATTTGAAAATCAAACAAATTAAAATAATATATTAAAATATCCCCAATAAAATGGTAAGAATTTACATAATTAATCAACATTAAGTTTCCTAAAAGATCCCGGCATTCCCAAATATTCCTCGTTGAGTTGGACTCGCTTGGACTCATCGCTCTTAAGCTTATTCGAGTTTTCTAAAAAATTTCTTGCTTCATCTGTCTTCAGATATTCCTTCCATTGTTCTGGAAAAAAGTGAAGATTTAATAATATTATTATAATATTGAATGAATGAATTTGGAAAGATTTTTATTTAGTTATAAAAAAGACACTCCGTAGGGTGTTTAGTGAAAATTTATTAAAAATTTAATTTAAGTGACAAAAATTGATATAAAAACAAAACAATATAAATAACTGTATTTATTTATTTTTTACCTATTTTAACAATATTTTTCTTAGCTCTATATTTATATAATATACGAGTATATAATAATATAAAGAAAACCAAATAAACCAGTAAAATATTAGGCCGTTTTTAGTAAATTTACTACGTAAAACTATTGCTCTAGAATTGTGTCAGGCACAAAAAATAAACACTGATATTTTTCTGTAAAAACCTTAAAAATTTTTTAGTATCTTTCAGACTTAATTACATATTCTATTAATATAATAATTATGAAGCTGTTATAGCGTAACGGCTTTAGCTTGATTACGGCGGCGTTAAGTTCCGCCAAAGTGGGGAGCCGAGTGTCTTAACAGTAAATTTCCTCAGCCTACCCAGCTACTAGAGGATACAGCATGAAATAAAAAAATTAAACAGGATAATTACAATATATATTTCACCCCCGTGGCATAAGCTATTTAGAGTACAGACTGAGGCCCGTAATTATAAGCCGCTCTCAAGTCAGAGATCTGTCTTGAGATACCGTTTTCATTCATAAATTACATCTCAAGATAGATCTCAGGTCATACATAGACTACACTTACCATGTATTACTGCAATGCTCGGTTCTTCTCCGCCATAGTCTTCAGGAAGAAATGCCTTCGGTATATATTTATGAAGGTCATCATATGAATTATGCACGTGGATTCTCCCTGCCACTTTTTCACTCAACACTCGTTTCAACACAGATATAAACTTATCTGCGTACGTCGGTGCGTTTAATATATGTATACCTTTTACTCTTAAGCCGTAGCCTTTCTAAAATCAAGAATAATAATTATTTAATATTAAATGCAGAATAATTCGTTACTTAGGCAAAACGCGGCGCTGACTCAACACGCAATGTCTCTAAAAGTTTCTTAACACTAGGTTCCCTCCGCCTACCCTGTTGTGTGCGGGATACAGCGTGAAGCTGATGAAATTTTTTTTTTATTTACTTGTAATTTTTAAAAAACTAATAGCAGTTTAGCCGTGATAATGTAGACCCGACAGGATTCTAACTTGAGGTAATAAAAAAAAATATTTTCCTCTTCTGGTGACAAGGCTAAGCGCCGCGTTGAATCTAACCACTCAATATTCAATGTCTCAAGAATTCGGTGGAAAGTTGGTAACGAAGTGTCTTTACACTAGCATCACATTTTCTCTTTACTAAAGCTAAAAAAAAAAAACAAATAAACACCTAAAGATATTGGGTATTAATATTCAAAAATATATTATATAGAAGATTACAAATTTTTAACATAGTCATTGAGATTTGCATGTCTTGTCATAAATAACCGCTACACGTTTATTCCGGGGAAGGCGGAGAGAACCTAATTATAAGTAGCGGGTGTTAAGTAGCGGGTCTCAACATTATGTCCTTAAAATATATACCTAATACGCATAAATAGTTACCGTATGAAGAATTTCTCCTTTCCTAAAAATTATTGGATTAAATTGTGCTACGTCGTTCAATGTTAATCCTTTTAAATCCAGGATATGTATATCTGATATATTGTAGTCAACATATAATCTAAACTCGCCGATCTAAGAAAAAGATATATTATTAAAAGTTACAAAAGATGTAAGTGGGGAACGGAGTGTCTAACCTAACCTACCCTAAGCTTTACAATCTTTTTTTTCAGCTTCACGCTGTATCCCGCACACAGCAGAGTGGGCAGAGGGAACCTAGTGTTAAAACTCCGTTCCCCACTTTCTGTAGAATTCTGGAGGCATTGCGTGTTTAGTGGCAGAATTCAACGCCGCGCTTTGCCTCGACACCAGAGCGAATAAATGGAAATATAAACGTAAATAAATATTTCACTTCCTCGAGTGGGGATCGAACCCACAACCGTCGCGTTACACTCACACCCTTGTGCCGCTGCGCCACGATGGCCTATATAAAAATGGGGGTAAATTTGATTTTTCGAAAGTGGGGCGTCTATCCCATTGGGGCTAGGTTTTACTTTATAAATGGGGAACGGAAGTGTCTTAACACTAGGTTCCCAGGTTCCCATTGACTACCCTGCTAAACTAAATATAACAAATACCCACCATAAATGTATATCTTACGTAACTTAAAGTATCAAAAACGTGAAGATCAGGGTTACAATATTTTGCTATCATTATTCTTGATTTGCTTACATCTAATTTTGGCATTGGAATAAATATTCTGAAAAAAATATAAAGGAATAAAAATATTAAAAAATTTTTCTTTGAAAACGTTTAATTAATTATAAATAGATATTAATAATAAATAAATTAAAAAAAACTTTATTTGTTCAACAGATTTTACACAAAAATAATTGTTACAGAGATCTCCTTTTAAGCAAGTAATGCCTGTATTAGGAGACCCCGCTCTTCCGATAAAATATCTAAAATATCTGCTATTAATTAATATCTGCTTTAACATTAAACTCAAAAAGAAAAAGAAACAATAATAATAATGTAAATATAATTTTCAAAAAAACTAGAGAAATATGTTCAATTCTTCTTAGGAACTGATCTTACTATCTTTTTGGCTATAGTTATCATCAACCCGGTTAAAATTAAGCTATTTAATTATTTTAACACAAAGTACAAGCCAAAATAAAATATATTAAAATACATACACATTTTTTAAAAGATTTTCAAATTCCTCATACGATTTATTTAGAATCACTTCAGGTAACATAGCTCTCGTGGTCATTAATCTGTCGATTTTCGCTTTAGTTTCCTCAACTTTGCCTCTTGATATAATTATTAAACGTGTTATAACGTCAGGCGCTGAAAGCGTTGATTATAAATATATTTTAAATCAGTTTTAAGCTGTATCCCGTAGGCAGAGGGAACGTAGTGTTAAGACTCTCCCCATTTTGCACCGAATTCTGGACGTTTTATGTGTTGTGATGCCAGAGCGAAAAAAATAATAATATAAATTTAACTTAATTTAATGTAGCTTTTATCCCTAGAGGGGTAGTCATAGATAACGGAGCGCCGAACGCTACTTACTCTACATACATCAATATAAATTTAAATAAATATTTAATTTCCTCGAGTGGGGATCGAACCCACAACCGGCTGCGTTTACAGTTACACATTTGTGGCCCTGTGCCACGCGAAAGTTGCGAATCCCCAATCAACACGCTGCGTCTTAAACTCCAGTAGTATTCTCCGGAATAAAGCGTGAAAGAAAATATATGATGAAAAAGATAGTCTTCGAAAGAACTGTCATAACGTTTGAACTTTAAATTGAAATTAATTATAATTGAAAACGAACTTACTCATATATTTGTGAGCTTCTACTAAATGGTCTTGCTTGTTGCACCAGATGTTAATAATATTGATATAATCTTTTATTTTAACGTCATCCAAATTGTATTCTTCGTTTACTTTGGCTATGTCATCTTCAGAGACTTGAAGCAAGAGCTGTATAAGCATTGTTTAAAAGCCTGAAGCAATATTAGAGCATCATCAATTATTGACAGATTTTTTTTTTAATATTAAAAAAAACCTGCTACTCCCTCATCTGGGCATTAAGTTGGTGGTTGAGAGCTCACAGACATCGGTGCTGTACGCCCATTGGCATAAACATAATGTCCACACAAGGTCTCCTGAGAGATCCTGTTTTACGACGGCAGAAGATCCTGTGAGGTCCTTCTTTTAAGGTTTTGAAATGAGTTAGCTGTATTCATTAATTTGCAGGCTAGCACATTGGGAGTTGACAGAAAATTAAAAAAAATATATTACTTGTCTCAAGTCTTATATTATGAATACATATTTGATAATAGAGCTAGAGTTAACCAATGTTCTGCCACTAGACTTTTTATTTATCCGCTTACCTTGTCCTTTTTAATAGTAGGTTTGACAACTTTAAATTTTTTTTTTTTGGAATCAATAAAAATCCTTTTTACAATAGGCTTGTAAAAATTTTGGTAAAATATAAATAAAACCCGTGACTTGTATCTGTATCATAAATATGAATTAATAGTTAAGCTAATGTTTGTTTATTCTATCTTCATTTTCTTAGTATTTTCCAAAAATTGTATTATTTTAATTTAATGTTAATTAATTAAAATAGGTCCATACAATTAGAAGACTGTGAACAAAATGATGTTACTAAGATATACTATTTATGTATATAGTTACTAATATATTTTTTTCTATCTTTGAAGATATTGGTGGTTATAAAACGATATATTGAAAGGATTTTATTACTAGTTGGCATATTAGGTCAAAAGCTATAACAGAAGGTACTTGTGGCCAGTCATGGTGCGGGAAAAAGCGTGTTACTGTAAACGTGACAGGCTACGGGTTCGATCCCCACTTTAGAAAATTAAATAGTATTTTCTTTTATTCGCTCTAGTATCAAGGTAAAGTTCTACATGTAGCGTATAAATGAAAGATATAGTTCCTTAAATGTATTTTATTCGTTAATAACATACAGAAACACAGTTGCAGCATCTGGGATTATACGCGACCATTTGTAGATTCGAATCCCACTCGGGAAAATGATTTATTATTTGGGATGTGAAGATGCACAGCATCTGTGAGAGGGCGCTGTATACTTCCCTTTGATTATCCAATGATTTTCACTTCCGGTTGCTGTTTTCGACCAATCAGCGATCGCCGGAAGTCACGTGGTCTCAGGTGGTAGGGCGC
>DWNA01001079.1:0-16578 GCA_018249835.1 Heliconius besckei | reverse complement strand
ACCGCTGATGGTGGAAACGTGAAATTTGGATAGATGATTACTTTCGTAATCTGGACATCCACTAAGAAGGGATTTTGAAAAATTTTAACCCTTAAGGGGTGAAATAGGGGTTCAAAGTTTGTATGGATTTCTTTTTAAATTGGCACCGATTTTTATAAAATTTGAAATTTAGATTTTTAAATGTATTTAATTAAATACGTGTTTCATCGTTTTCTATAATTCTCCCCCTAAGAGTACAAATAAGGGGTTGAAAGTTTGTATGGGAAAATTCTTAAATCGCCACCGATTTTTATAAAATTTGATATTTAGACTCTTAAAAATATTTAATTGAATATGTGTTTCATGGTTTTCTAGAATTCACCCCCTAAGGATGCAAATAAGGGGTTAAAAGTTTGTATGGAAAAATCTTCAAATCACCACCAATTTTTATAAAATTTGAAATTTAGACTCTTAAAAATATTTCATTGAACACATGTTTCATGGTTTATTAGAATTCACCCCTAAATAAGCTAGCGAAGCTGCGCGCGTCCGCTAGTCTTGTATAAAATCATTATTGCCTATTTATCGAGACTTTCTTCAGACAAAGTTGTTCTTGGTGAGAATTAAACCCACAGTTATTATGTTTATAGTCATCACTGTCTTTTATTACTGTTTTATAAATAATAAAAAAATATATTAAAATAAAAGACTCCATTGTTTTTTATATTAGGAAAAGCGGTAGTATGGGAACAAGCCTGCTCTCTTCTAGAGAAGCGTTTTACAAATCCTGGACCAAGGAGAGTGCCAACTGTCCTACTTGTAGATGAGGTATGTTTTTATTATAGATAAAATATTATAATATACAGTTTGTAGCTCTTTATCTTTATTGAGCACTAACGGGCCCGTGCGGGGCTACGCCCGCTTGAATTCAATTCAGTAAAGCAATTGTATAAAATAACTGTTACGGCAATTAACAAATTTGTCGAACTAAGTACTAGTAAATTGACATATCTTTTTTATTTATGAACCGATTGTAATAAAATAAACCCTATATGTTTTCGGAAGCTTGCCAGAATCCAATAGTGAAAATTGCATCTAATCGGTTAAGCCGATTCCGAGATTATAAGTATGGATTATAGTATTTTGTATGAATATAAAAATGTAAAGAATTTAGTTAATCACTTGACTAAAAAAAAATATTTTTTATCATTTTAATGAAGTTACATGTAAAATTAAAAACATTTACAAAAATATTATCCTATGAATAATGTAAAATAACATTTAGAAAATAAAAAAAATACACAACAATTAAAAATATTTAATAACATGTAAAAATATTTTTTCAGCTAGATGCCTTATGCAATCGTCGTCAAGACGTAGTCTACAGCATAATGGAGTGGGCAGCCCACAACACTGCCCTATTAACAGTATTAGCTGTAGCCAATACCATGGATTTACCAGAAAGAGCCCTAGCAGCGAGAGTGGCGTCGCGTCTCGGCCTCACAAGACTTACCTTCCCACCATACACCCATGGACAGTTACAGTCTATAGTCACTACTCGGTTAGCCGGTGCCAATGTCACAGCTGATGCTGTGCAGCTTATTGCTAGGTGATTGGTTTCTTTTTTTTTATGTTGGAACTACTTGTTATTCCTGTATGTAGCATGGTGGGCATGTTCACAAGTCCGCGACTATAATGGGTGGGTTCAATTCCCACTTGGGTAAACATATATATACTTTTTTTTCATTTCCTCCCTCTGGAAACGAGACTGAGCGCGGCGGTAATTTACGTCACTCAACAAGCTATGCCACGAAAATTCGGGGAAGGTGGAGAACGGAAGTGTCTTAATGGAAACCGAGTGTCTCTACTAGATTTCCAAGTTCCCGCTACCTAAAAAAATAATATATTTTTTATTCCTTACGTAAAAATAGGAAAGTAGCATCAGTATCAGGCGACGCGCGTCGGGCACTGGCGCTTTGTGCTCGCGCCTTAGAGATTGCTCGTCCCAAATGTGCGGGACTCCAAGAGGTGCAAATGGCGCTGGGAGAGGCGGCCTCTAGTGCTGCTGTGAGAGCTATCAAATGTTGTTCCCCTGCTGAGAGGCTTATGTTGAGGGCTGTCGCTGCTGAGGTTTGTTTTTTGTATAGATAGCTATGTAGTTTAGGCAAAGTTTGGCGATTAGTTCTGCGGTTTAGTTTTGGCGGAAAATGGGGAATGCAATGTCTTAATACTAGGTTCCTTCTATCTACCCCGCTATATGCGAATTACAGCGTGACGCTAAAAAAATAGACGGCTTGCTAGTATTAATATATATGTTTATAGGTTTCATTGGGAAAAATATGATGTAACTAAAATACAAATGTTGCTCGCCCGTTGAGTAAATGCGAGTAATGCTATATAAAGCTGTGGCTGGTGAGATGTAATTAGCCTTGTTTAAAAGGTTAATTGCAGAAAGTCAGAAGAAAGAAAATATCTTCAGCCATTTAAAAATTATCAGCATTTTTCTAGTTGTTTGTTAACTTTTTAATTTAATTTTGGGAATTTCTTATTTTTTTAGGTGGAAAGAACAGGTTCTGATGAAACCACATTATCACGAGCACTATCAACAGCAGCAGCAATCATTGCGTTAGATGGACGGCCATACAGATCTGCCACCAGCATAAGGGCGCCAACACCGTCCCAGGCCCACACAATATGTGCAAGATTGGCAACTATTAAGTTACTCTTAATGGAACCTAAACCTTCGGAGCCAAGGCTTTTATTGAATGTTAGTGCTGATGATGTGCATTATGCTACTAAGCAATTGAGCATATAAGTCAGGTTAGGATAAATGTGGAAATTGTCATTTTTTTTGTTAAAAGGTTGTGCAGTTTTTAAAAGTTAAGTACAAGTTCAAATAATTGGTAATATAATTTTATAAGTAACTGTAAATGTATTCATCACAATAATAAGAATAACATTTTTTAGAAATGCGACTTTAAGGACATGGCGCCTTCAATTTTAATTTCATATATTCAAAATGCAATTTTTAATAAAATTAAAATTGTATTTTATTAGTATTAATGTTATTCATTTTACGTAATAGAAACATATTTTTAATTTACTTTTTGACTGATCTATAGTTTTTATAATAAGAAGTGATGATTTAAGTTAAATATATTATTACAATTAATAATTTATTTTTATTTCTTTTATTTAAATGTCACCCATTTTTAGTATCTTGACTAATGCTTCGACGTTGTTCTCAGTTACTGCTTTCCTACAAGCTGTTACTACAGCTTTACTGTATTTTCCTACTGAAAAACCAATAAAATATAAATAATATACAAAAGACAAGACATGGAAACTACTTTTATATTTAAACCAGAATAGTCCACAATCATGATAAGTCTGCGGCTGTAAGCAAGACTGGTTTTGAGTTCGTTTCTCAGTCAAATAAATTAAATATTTTACATTCTCATTTCTTTGATGGATTTGATATGATAATAGTGGTAGCTTTTTGTCTATAAGTTCATTCGACGATTCAAAAGTGCTTGTAATAGTCAATTTGAATAAAGAATATTTTGAATTTGAATTTTGTTAACAATGCGAAGCGCGGCATAGAATTCCACCACCAATACAATTATAGTCGGAGGACGGAAGTGTTTTAACTAAATAGGTTCCCGCTGGCTACCCCCGACATGTGCAGGATACAGCATGAAGTTAAAAAAAGGCTATTATACTAAGTATGTAGCTTACCCCTTAATCTAGCTGTTTGTTGCAAAATAGTGTGCAAATTCTTCAATGACGCCATCGCCTGCTCTTGTGTTGCGCGACGAATGTGACAACTTGTTAACAATTCCTCGTTTAATAATATAACATCTTTGTATCTATTTAACATCTCCTTCCTAAAAATTTTACATAGAAAAAATTGTATACTTATGCAGTTTAAACAATGTGACATGCTTTCAAGTCCTCCAATGAGGTGATGGTGGCTGAGGACTCAGATACCAGTCATACAGATATGTAAAAAGAATGTATAAAACAAATATTTATCATTTAATACCTATTACTTGAAATTTGCTTCAATGATGATTGTAAAAATTGCATTTATTATTTTCAATCAAGGGAATTTTTAACCCATAACTTTAATATTTGAAATTATGTTAAGCCCACAGTGAAAAGCTTAAAAGTTAAATATATTAATATAATAGTTTTAATATAATGTGTATGTGTCCAACAAATGAGGGAAATAAAAATGTAATTTAAATAGAAAAATTGTCCAAATTGGAATATAACTCCAATCCTATATACAGTCTACATATATACTGCTTATGGCACACCAAATATAATAATAAACATTGAAAGTCCCCTTAAATTCCACTGTTATACCCACAAATCATATCCAGCCGCATCCTGTGCTGCAGGCAGTAATGCGGTGATGAGTTGTGCTTTTTCAGCAGTCTCTGCAGCAAGCCTACATCTAGTGTCACCTATCTCAGAAACAATTATCATTTCCTTGCGCAAATTTTCCTCTGCTTGCGGAAATTTTGCTGTTGTCTGCAATATTTATAATTGTTAATTTTGTTTTTTAAGATTCACACGTGCAGGGTAGGCATAGGAGACCTAGTGTGAAGATATTCTTTTTCTTATACGCCTAAGTTAAGGGTCATCACATATTGAGTGGTGGATCTCTATTTGTCTTCTTGTCAAAGGGCAGAAAAAAAAGAAAATTTAATAATTAATAATTTCCCTGGGAATTGTACCTACAATTAATTATCACATTTACAATCATATGCCACAGCAAACTATATACACAATGGCTAAATAATATTTCATCCTAATAATATATCTAATTTTAACTTGTTCATTATTTATTACAATATATCAAATAATTTATTTAAATAAGTAAATAAAAAGAAAGATGATTGGTGTAAAATGATAAATAAAACAGAAAAATATGTTTGTATGATAATAATTTCATTTATTTTTACAAAGTACAAAAACATTAGACACCTATTGACCATATAATTCAACAAATCCCACACATTTCACTGGATTGAAGAAAAACATGTTATTATGGGGAGGTTCACGCTGACTGACTGCCTTTACAACTTCTTGCCCTATAACACCTCCAACTACTGCTGCAGCACCAGATACAATTCCAAATACATCATTTAATAGTGAGTCACTTATAAATCCAACAGGCAGAGACAACTCTTTTACAAGCTCATCTCTCATTCGTAACAATATTTCAGTATCAGCTTTCCTCTGGGCTGGATCAGGGTTTCTATTGTATTCATCTCTGAATCTCAAAAGAATTTTCATAACAAAATATGATGGGTCCCCACGACGCAACCTAGACCGCAGTTCAGGTTTCGACCAATCAGCAGACAAAGCATTTTGAAGAGGCACATAAATTGCTCTACGTTTCACAGTAATACTGACAGTTTCTCGTGCATTCTTTTCATTATCATCAGGACCACGCTTTACGGCTTTATGTTGTACTATCTCTTCGGAATATTCGTGGTCAATTAGATCTGCAAACATATATCCAAACATACCCCAAACGTCACCACACAAGAATTTTCGGTTACTATCACGACAAATATTATTAATACGTTCAAGTTGTTCTTGCTTCAGTCCAGTTGCACAAACGATGTCAAATGCTTTAAAATAATCATCGGGTAGGTCATCGACTGGCTTCGTCACAAAACTAACGTCTACCATTGGGTTCAAAGCCTTAGCTCGTGGTAAGGAAATTTCCGCTCTGTTCTCGCCGATTTTGTCAGGTGGGGCCAAAAACTGTGAGTATAAGTCTGTCTCTGTTAGTTTTTCATCATCTAAGAGGCATACACTCTTTACACCTGATAGAATAATGTTTTTGGCGATTTCGGCACCTAGGCCGGACAAGCCGATGATCAAAACTTTTGAAGCTCGCAATCTCTTTTGAGATTCTAATCCCCATAAGCGGATTTGGCGATCATATTGTTCAGCTTCGGCCTCAGATAGCTCAACTTCGTTGTTTTCAACCATTTTTATTAAAGTAATCAAGTTATTGTTGATTGACCACTTGCCGCTTCGTTTTCGCTTTACAATTTTTGGAGTTTGACATTAATGACAGCGATTCTCAGAGTAAAGGTAAACGAACCACGCTAAAGCATAGAGCTAACAATTTATAATTGAAACTCGAATATCGGCTATTGCGCGTTTAATAGTATAAATTATTTATTTATTGATATTTGTCAGCACGAATTTAAGGGTTTATGATATAATTTTTTTCGCATTTTAAAAAATCGATATCTATAATGTATTGTACTGTGTACATCTCTGGCTATGAACGACTGTGCGTGTACTGACCATCTACTGTAAAACTAAACTTGCAAACACATTCAAATGCAAACTAGGAGGCAAAATGTTTCCTATTCAGAGGTGATTTTAAAATGTATTAAATCATCTTCACGCTGTGTCCCGCACAAAGCAGGGTAGGCAGAGGAAACCTAATGTTAAGACACCCTGTTCCCCATTTCTGCCGAATTCTGGAGGCATTGCGTGTTGAGTGGAAGAACTCAACGCCACGCTATGCCTCGACACCAGAACGAAGAAAATGGAAATATAAAAATAAAATAAATATGTAATCAAATATTATGTATTAATTTTACTTAACAGTGTTATTACGTACCTGTAGATTAGTTAAATTTAGAAAAATCGCTAAACTCTGTATTAGATTACCAGCAAGTACTATATCTTGAGTAGAAAATTTTACTTTACCATCTGATTCAAAATCTAAATTCAAGCGCGATCTGTCTCTTAAACATAAAAAGCTTATGTGCAGTTCCCGCATGTCCTCGTTATCTATTTCAACCTCATCGTCTACAAGAAAATTTTGGTTGATCCAAATACATATTCTTTGAATTCTTTCAGTGATTTGAAACGTTACAAAGCTTTCGAGATTAGCTTTTATAATTGATGGACCGGCCAACACGTACATAGCAAATCGTGGTAGCTCCTTGGTGAGTTCAAAAATGTGAAACTGTTCGCTATCTGCGTAGCCCACTAAAGTCTAAAACAGTAGATAATTAAATTACTAATAATAATGTAAACTTTTTAAAATCTTTATTAATAATTAGTAACTAATAGTTCAGCACCTTTATATGAACGTCAACAGGCACATCACGCGGAGGCTTTAATGGAATATAAAGAATGGACTTCAATAGCCCTGGCTGAGGATGCCTGGCTAATGTTTCGCCAGTTTCGAAAACACCTTCAGCTAAAGCTAATGCTGCTCGTACAACTGTTTCATTATTAGTGGATATGGCCAACTGTAAACAGCCCTATAGGAAAAACCTTACGTGAATTATTTTTTACTACTAAATTATCAATGGACTAAAAAATTCTTACAATTTTTGAAAATGGATGTTTTCACGTCATTACTGCTGAACGGATTTAGATGAAACTTTACTATAATATATTAGAATAACATATAAGTAACAATTTATATAAAGACTTTGTATAATTTGGTTATACTTAATATAACAACAAGTTTAAGCGTGTGAAGCTGTCTGTGTCCAAAAATAACGATAAAAAACATGCTTGTTCAACTAACACTGTCTAAATCAGTAGCAACAGCTACTTGCAATCTCGTGTTAGTCGGCATAGCGGTAGTTGCTTTTTCATGATCGCTATTTACATTTGCAGCATTCGCCTCGTAATGTTGTAACTCAACCAGCAAAGCCTGCTTCTTGTTCAATAACTCCGTAATTGCCAATTGATCGTCTTCTGAAGCTATCTTTTTATGGCCATTATTCAAGCTCATATTTTCTTGATATGGAGGATAACCTAATACTAGAAAGTACTTATATCATAAAATAAATTTAAAGAAAACAAAATAAAAATATCTACTGTGTATATCTATATCTACCTATATCATATTGTTTTTAATTTCAATTTACGTTACTTAATTATGAAATATAGAGTATTTTTTATGATATTTATTCTAAATTACCTTCTCCTTTATCTGAAATACAAACAAGATCGGGCACACCAGTGAGCCGGTAATCAGCGAGCAGCATTGCTGCGCCATTTGAGCGCATCTGAACTCGATGCAACACTCGCCCTGCTGCATCCCTCCAATCTATTCTACCGTTGGACCAGCAACATGCAAGCTTATCTCCACACCATTGAAGAGAAATGGCGTTTTGTTTAGACTATAATTGTAATTATTTATGAAAGCATAATCCTTAATAGTCATATTTTATTTAGGTTCACGCTGTTTTCGCATATAAAAGCATAGACAGAGAGAACGTAATGTTAAGACACTTCCGTTTCCCACTTTCTGCCGAAGTCCTGAGGCATTGTGTGTTGAGTGGCAGAACCTACCTCGCTACCAGATTGAGGAAATGAAAACATTAAATTTTTCCGCTTTACGGGAATCGATCTCACAACAGTCACGTTTATGATCCCACGCTTGTGCCCTTACGCCACGACGGCCATTTGTAATATTATAAATGTGAAAGCTTGTGAAAATGGAGAACTTCTCCACTTTTTCACAAAACCACTGAATGGATTTAGATAAAACATAACAGTGTATGGCTTGTATTACAAGTTTGAATGTATGAAGGCTCGCCTAGGTCGCAAATTTAAAATAAGTAATTTTGTAATTGTAAACCTAAAACTGACCTTAACTCTCCACAATCTAATACCTTCTTCATATATACCTATAGTTCCATTTGCTAAGCCGTAAGCAAATCTTACTTCACTTATTTGAGATAAACAAATGACAGGACCTGTTTCAGCAAGTTCCATGATGAATTGATTGTTTTTTAAAACTTTAATATAAGAATCTTCACAACCAATAAGTAGCTAAAAAAACACATTCAAAATATTACTAATACTAAAATATCATTATAAATTAAACAAGAATAAATGATCTTACCTCATTTTCGCCATCTTTATCAAAATCAAAAGCAATCATAGAACAGACTTTTCCACTGACGACATTCCAAAATATTTCTTCTCCTTCTGAATTAAGAGCTAGAACAGAGCTATTGCCGCCAACAAGTACCAACAATTCACTGTGTTTGCCAAAATGGCTTACTATAATAACATTCACACCATCCGGAGCTTCTTTGAAAAATAGATCAGAATTGTCATGTACATCGTAAGCTGAAATTGTTAGTCGTAATTAATTCATAATTAGATACGCTATAATGTAGGTATATTTAGCAGAAATATTGAGAGAAATACCTAAGATTTGCGTTGGGGAACCTATGAGTAGAATATCTCTGTTACAATCATGCTTTATTGGACCGGCAGCTAAAGCTATTACAGCTTGACTGAGATTTAATTCTGAAACCTCCCCATGAGCGTGTGAACGTTGAGCTCTGCCACTTACTACTCCTCCGTGAGGATGGTGTATTATAATCTGATGAGGAAATTGAAGTCAAAATTTTCAATCACTTCAAAACCAATTATTTAAAGTTCGAGCAGAAATTATTAGGTATTATAATTTTTATCTGTAGGTTTTTTTGCTTTTCTAATATATTTTTTTATTATTTACAAAACCAATTTTAATATATTAATAATTGCATTACTTTATCATATCCAGCTGAAGCTGTGAGACATGAGTGTGTGCCATCATATTTTGCAATGGTTACAATACCAGGCGTAACTTTATGATTTAATTCAAATTTAAACACTGGTTGTGCATTGGAAGGTTGCATTTTAAAATATTACGTATTATCTTGTAAGTACTCGTACTTTAAACTTAACTCTAATACGTTGTGATGTACGCGTCGTCATAGTAACTAACGTTAAGTAAGATTGAAATTAATTTTTTTATAGGATTTCATTTTTAGACTTACATTTATGTTATATATTTTATACGACAAGACAATAATAATATACTTATTAATTATAATGTTATAAATAAACAACATTATAAATGACCCCATTTTTTATAGTTAATACATGCATTCGAACGTCCATTTATGCACAATACCCACATAGTACTTTCCAACTTTTTAATAATATCCCAGGTCCCCAGGTTATGTGGAAATGATAGTACTGAGTTTGATTATGACCTACCCTAATCCCCAACTACCACAACGGCGATTTTGGTAATAAAATTTAGTATCCCTAACTAACTAACTACAAAATAATTTTAATTTTAAACCAAGTTAAACATATTATGATATTTTTTTTGAAAGTGCAGGATTTATAAATAAAAACTTTGAATTAAAATTCTACAAACAATTATAATACAAGGTTAAAACGTCAACGTGACATTTGTCAATTTGAAATATGTCAACTCTATTGTCAAAGTTTTTGATTCACTACTTATCACGACAGACAAATTACTCTAAATTTTGTTCTTAAGTACGGAAGGCACTGTGAATACATATTTAGAATTTCCTTGTTCATTTTTAAATAGTATGTTTTAAGTGATTAATATCTAACCAAATGGGAAGTGAGTTGAATATAGAGACGACAGGATCCAGGTTAATATTTTAATAAATTTCAATGAAACAAAAATCACATATTGCGCAATTTGTTCTATTGTTATTATTTTAATTATTTTTTCATTCATTTCATTATCAATTAGCTGCTTGCTTAACCATTACATTTTATAGATTTACAGATTATTCTAAATCTTAATTCACCTGTAATGCCGGGACTTATTTCGTGGTTTTATACTTGGATCCTAAATACATTTTCACTTTTTCATCATATCATTTTGAGGTAATGATAGACAATTTTATCCATCATGCTTGTAGTTTCAATTAAAATTGTATATTTATATCCTAAACATACTATGTAGTTTTGAATTACATAATTATGCTCTTAATTGCTTCTTTTATATATTTTACATGAAGATTTGCTGAACACACCAAATCATTTTTTGTTCCATTTTTATTTCAGATTTAGTAATTTTAATTAATCAAGGGCCAATGGGATTAGACAAGCAAGTTGTTTGTTAATTTCTTTTAGTTTGCTGTTTTGTTTCATGGTTGTTATTTTACTACACATAATATGAAAGCATTTTAATTGTAAATATATTATAAAAGATTTTATGTGTAACTGAATACTCAAATGGCGGTTTCATAATTCATTTCACTGTGCCTTATCTTAACTTTTATTAATTTCATTATTATTATAAAATACATTAAAATTTATTTGTATTGTATCGATTTAAGGAAATGTTATTTGGTAATTAAAGTGTTTGGCATGTTTTTTGCTCCTTGATTGTTTTGTGTTTATATATGTCCTATTTCTGAATTTCAGTTCTCTAGCCAGAACATGGATTGGAAATGTTCTTTCCTTTATGTGGAAGTAAGATTCATTATAATTGATGATTCTTCACATGTTCGCTTCTTTAACATTCAATTTTTTTTTTCAGTTTGAGCTAATTAGGTGTTTATTTTTCATGTCTTTTTGGTTGTACTTATATTATTTACATTTTCCAGATTTGATGGTTTAATTATATATTTTTTTTGTGCCTGCTTCTAAAAATATTATCACTATAATTTTATAAATAACAGTCATTTATTAAAATGTGCTATATGACAATTTAATGACAAATATATTTCCAAATATATTAAAATAATTAGGTTTTATTTTAATTATTTTGCAGTTGGACCGGAGGCTGGTTCAGCTGGACTCGTCAGTCAGATGTGATGCTTCGCAATATTGAGCAAACCATTCTATCTTGTAAGTACACTTCAATATTAGCAACATGAGTAATGCTTTATAAGAAATAAACATTTTTGTAAACACAGTAGATATAAGACATGCAGTTAGCATTGTTATCTGAACATTATAATTCTATAATGATAATATATAATTTTAGTTCTTAAAACATAAATTGAGGGCAATCGGTGCAGAGGCACAACTTGTGACATGTGGATTCAATTTTCGCTTGAAATGCAATATTTAATATTTTCATTTCCTCACTCTATTAAGAAGGCAAAGCGCAGCGTTGAGCTCCAACACTTAACACCCAATACCTTCAGAATTTGGTAGAAAGCCAGCCAGATAAACGTCTAGGTTTCCAGGTTCCCTCTGCCTACCCTTCATAGTGCGGGATACAGTGTGAAGCTAAAAAAAAGACATGCTACACCCCTATGATATGCTGGCCAGTGCAAATGTTGATATCTGAAAAGTAAAATATTTTACACAATTACGATACGAGAGTCAAATAATTTTTAATAATCCCAAAACATTACGATAGATGTTTTAACTTAAACATACACTTTGATTTAGTTACTTTTATCACATTTTAAATAAAATAATTAATTAATTATTTTAATTTAACTAACCAGTTTTAAATTATTCTTTGTAACTAGCCTACACTGTAGGTTACGCCATTTAATGCTTATGAAATCGAAACAATATGATTTTTAGATAAAAACGTATAATTTACGAAGCGTTATCAAGGTACGATTAAATATATTGCTGCAATCGAATGACCTTATCAATTTTCGTGTCCCCTTCGTTCCGGGATGCGAGTTGTTGATGCTTATCTTTGTTTTATATGTATGTCAATTTTTATTATTTACTAGTTATGCCTGCAATTGTTTATTTTTTTTATAAAATAGGTGTTTGTACAAACGCACAGACAAAATGATAATAATTTTAATAACCATAGTTTTAGTTCCTATTAGGTACTTTGATGAATGCCCAAATAATTCTAAATTCTGAATCGTAGATTTTTTCAAGATACATTCTATGAACACACAGCATTCACTTATATTTTTACTAGCGACCCGCTTGCGGCTTCGCCCGCTTTAACTACTGAATTATTCATATAATGTATGTTTGCAAAGCACTTATTTTTATTATATATTCATTATTTATAGACCATTCTTCTTTTACTTTGAAGTTGAACTTTGGTACGCCGTCCAAGATTACAACATAAATTACTAGGATTTTATACAAGAGTGTGTATGATTCATTAGATGAATCATATTCTGCCAGTCAGTGCATTAAATTTTTTGCTAAGTCACTGTTATTTAGACATATGATATTTGGGGCTGGATGAAGATTGTATTTTCTTTTTAAAAATAATGTAAAAAAATATATTAAATCAGCTTCACGCTGAATCCCGCGCACAATAGGGTGGGCAGAAGGAACCTAGTCGAAAACACTCCGTTGCCCAATTTACTCCGAGTTCTGGATGCATTTCGTGTTAAGTGGCGGAACTCAACGCCGCACGTTGCCTCTACGCCAGTGCGAAGATATGAAAATAATGTTCATCTTTATTATCCTAATTCCTAACTCTATCTGTAAAGGCCGTACCTATCGTCAACCATTCGGACGTGTCCAAGGATTTGTGCGTACAAACCGATAGACGGACAAAAAATTAATAACTATGAGAGTTTTGTGTTTACAAAAGACTTAATAAAAATTTAATGACAAATTGCATTTTAAAAGCATATAGGGTCCAGATAGCATACACTATTTATAGATCTTCGGGATATTTTTTTTCTTTCATTCCCCCGAGCGAGAAGCGAACCCACGGCCGTCGCGTCGCGTTCAAAATTAGACTTAATAATGAGCTATAATTCTCGAGAAGAGTAAATAATAAATTTCGCGCGTATTACTTTATTATTATTTCCGACCTTGGCAGTCGCTGTTGTTATTGCGGAAATTATTTTTATCAATATTGTGCCACAAAGTAGGTAGGTAATGTAGGTACCTACTAGATAGGTAATATTTCGCAACAAGGTTATCTCTAATTTAACCCTTTACACTGGAGTGTCTCGTCGTACCTGATATTGACCCAGCCCAGTAGATATTACACAATTGTCTTTCTGGACTTTTAGATTTTGTGACGCAACGACACTAGCGTGTAACTGTAAACGCGACAGGTTGTAGCTTCGATTCCCACTCGGGGAAATTAAATGTTTAATATTTTCATTACTTCGATTTGGTGTCAAGTCAAAGCGCGACGTTGAGTTCCGCCACTCAGGATGCCTCCAGATTTAGATTTCGCTGTAGTAGGGTAAAGACACACGCATAAACAGGAGGGTTATGTTTTTAGCCCATATGTAAATTAAAAATATATTCTTGTCTGCCTGGTCAGCACATCTTCTACCAATTTTAAAGTGGGGATATTCATTGAGTTATAACAGCTTTATATTTATCATCATTACGTTACTTCATATCGATTCAAAACATTATTATCTAGATAACATATTTTCTCCTTGACACAGGATTTCAATGAAATCAAAATAAGACAGTGCTGTCTTATTATTTTTTTATCGTACCTAATATTGCACGCATATTTGTCACAAATACTTTACAAATGTATTATAAATTTTTAAATAATAACAATAATTAAAATGTATATCACATATTACTACAATATCTTCTCTGAATTTTCTTTGTATATTTTTATTTTTTAGGTGTAAAGACAGCCTATAAGCGTTTCTACGTAGATATTGGGTCCGTGGTAGGCCAATGCGACAAAATATGGACAATTTCGTTAAACGACGAGTCCCCAAAGACGCCGTTGGTCATGTTACACGGAATGGCCGCGGGAGTGGCTCTCTGGTGTCCTAACTTGGACGCCTTTGCTGCGACTCGACCGGTGTACGCTCTCGATCTGTTAGGTATGTATTGAAATTAATATAATTATTCTAACTTTTATCTTTTTTAATGATTATAACGAAGTTATGGTTGGGTTTAATTCTTATTTGGAGAGTCATCATGTTTAAAATATTTTCTATCTAAACCTAGTGGCTTCCCGCACCTTCGTTTGCGTGAATTTCGTTTTTTTTCCATTCCTGTAGGAATTTCGAGAAATCCTTTCTAAGTTCTTAATGTTCTAAGTTCTGCTACGCTCCTCAAAAAAATGTTGATATATGATAAGTTTCAGCGTTCTTCATCGCGTGGTTCCGGTTGTGTTGTATGTCAGATAGGTAGTTACGCGGAATGTAGATAACGATTGAGCTTGATATCACTAGATTTTCTATGCAGAACGTTAAATAGATAGATTATGAGTTCTTTTTTTATTTAAATACGAATTTTCCTATCAGGATTTGGTCGCAGTTCCCGGCCAAAGTTCGCAACAGACGCCGAGAAGGTCGAAGCCCAATGGGTAGAGTCGATAGAAGAGTGGAGGCGCGAAGTCAGGATCAAAGAGTTTATACTGCTGGGGCACAGTTTAGGCGGATTCATTGCCAGTGCTTATGCCTTAAAATATCCTGAAAGGTGAATTATTTGTTTACTTATTATGCAAAAGGCACTTTTTCTTATTCTGCCTTTTGAATAATTTTGTATGCGTTTATTTTTATTTTTTTTAATAACGTGTATAAAATAAATGCAAATGTGTTTTAAATTTATATAATATAATTTCAGAAATAGATTAAATAGAATAAAAAAACATTATTTCAGAGTACGCCACCTGATTCTCGCTGATCCCTGGGGATTTCCGGAAAAACCATCGAATGTATATGAAAAATTTCAAACTCCTTTTTGGATTAGAGTAGTAGCAACAGCTTTACAGCCTTTAAATCCCCTTTGGGCAGTCAGAGCGGCGGGACCGGCGGGGAAATGGCTGGTTAGCAAGACAAGACCGGATATATCCAGAAAATACCAGAGTTATGTGCCCAATGCTGAAACTGTCATACCTGAGTACCTGTATCAATGTAACTCACAAACACCAAGGTAACTTTAGCATTACATTGCTCACTCGAGAAGAAAATAATAATAAAATAAACCCATGTCAAACAATAAAAAACATTTAAAACATTAATTTTAATTTCTAGCGGTGAAAGTGCCTTCCACGCATTAATGCATGGGTTCGGATGGGCCAAGAACCCCATGATCCACCGTATAACCCAATTGGACCCCACTCTCCCCATCACGGTTCTCTACGGATCACGCTCGTGGGTCGACAACAGTACCGGACAACTGCTGTTGGAGAATAGGCCCGATTCTAGAACTTATGTTCAGGTATGTTAAAAAAAATATATGGAGAAATAAAAATATAAATAATGGAGCTATGTCAAAAAATAATAATATCATTAGTCGAATCGAACCTACAACCGTTGCTGTCAAATTCTGTGCCACTACTCCACGATATTTTAATTTTTTAAACATATTTTGATGAATTTTTACCTTACAGGTTATCAATGGTGCTGGCCACCATGTATATCTAGACAAGCCAGAACAATTCAACAAATTTGTTCTAGAAGCATGTTCCAAAGCAGACGTAGAGCCCAGACAAATTTTAGATAAATCTGATTCCAATGAAACTAATAATACAAATAGTACATCTTGATGATAAAGCTAGTGAATAATTTTAGCTTACGCATATTTTATTTATATTTTGTCACACTCGTGCCTACGGTTATGGGATCGCTTGTGCCCAATGCAAATCTCTTCTAAATTTTATTTATGAAATATTGTAGATATCTGGTTAAATTAATTAAATTATCGTAATGAGTTCTAATATTGCATAGAAATTAGAATCCAAAAGGTAAAAAGTTTTAGGCTTAGCGCGCACTGGTGACTTTTGTCACGGTGACAATATTTTTTTTGTCACTGACATGTCACCATACTTTTCGCCACTGCGCGCACTTGCGATGACAGTGACGTAATTTTTTACATTTGATA
>DWNA01001078.1:0-16591 GCA_018249835.1 Heliconius besckei | reverse complement strand
GAAATACAAAACAAATGATTTTTTTAACGTAGCGATATTTGAACCCGCGCCTCTTTGAAAACGTCCAAGCGCTCCGGCCATATGCATTATAGCATAATTAATAAGGAAAACTAATTTAATATATATATTTATGATGTTTTAAACATAACAGAAATGAATAGACCAAAATTAAAAAATAAATAACATACCAATTCAACACATCGTTGCGACGGATCCTCCAATCTCCTTATCTGCCTTTTAACAAGCAACTCAAATGACACTTCGGGCACGAAGAGCGCAGGACGCGGACCCGTTGCGTTCCTTATGGCCGTCAATATGTCCATTCGTGTTAAACCTGGTAATTGATACAAAAACTTATATACTAAAAAAATGTATTTCATTGCTGTCAGTAAATGGAAGAAATATGAGAAAAATTGTTATTAGGGGCACTTATTAATGAAACAGAACTTAAAACACTGATTGTAAAAATTTTTGACTGTTTGTCTGTGAGTTTGATCACATTAATCTCGGAAACAACTTCACCGCTTTAAATGCACTGTTGTATTTTGTATTTTTGCAAATTTCCTTTAACATTTAGCATTTGCTTTATTTCAATCGTTTTACAAATAAAAAATATATATATCAATATAATTGTTTAAATTGAATAATGGATATTGTGTTTAAAATAATAATATTATTAGATCAGGAAAGTAATTCTGATGAGAAAATAAATGACTGTAGAAGCGAGGGAAGCAGCGAGAGAGTCGCTAGTAAATAAACTTTAGTGTAGAAAAATAAATTTAAACTTAAATATGGCATATATATACTGTCGACTATTATACATAAAACATAATCTTATTCTCTAATAAATCATGTAATACGATATCATGTACTGAATTGTTTGTAGTCATTTGATCACATTGTAACGGTCTGATGGAATGGGAATATAATCGAGTTACAAGCAGTGAACATTTCTATAGTATTAAATATCATGTTTTTATTTGTAATTGAGAGAAATAAGAATATTACAAATATTAGTCACAATATTGGCTTCATAGCTATCATTGAATTTTATATGTTAAAAGTTAAAGAAAAATAGGTTATGTAAATTTGCAAGCATCGTCGGATATAGTAAACTATTGGATGTAAAAATTCAAAATGTAAAATCTGAAATTGGGCGGTGCGTGGAGAACGAAGTGTCGTTCCCCAGTTCGAAGGGATACATCATGAATCATCTAGACCAAAAAAAAAGCACACAACTCACCTACTAAAGGATGTATAGAGTCCAAAGTGCGTCCGAAAGTTTCATGGAATATATAACATATTCTCGCACCACCGCACAGTTCTGTCGTCTCAATGTTCTTTGCCGTACCTTCTATAGTAGAACAATAGGCGCTCGCAAACTTTGTTATTATTTGTAAGAGAGTTTGCGATTTGTCCGATACGTCTTCTCCATAAGAGTTAAGTAAGGATTGGAATTGTGATATCATTACGTTTACACGCACCTAAAATTATATTTTTAATAAAAAACTGTTAGTATATACATATTTATTGATTTCTATTCTCTGCTATGTGAAATAATATTAAGGTCAATTTTGTTTTTTTTATATTTTCGAATTATAATAAAAAAGTACGAATAGGATAAAAATCGACGATATATTTCATGTATTGTATACTTAGAAACAAGGTTACTTGTTCACTGGGCCATGAACATACATATACCTGATCTTAACAATGATTTAATGATCAATTTATTACTTTATTGTTGTTATATTTTTTGCTTCACGCTATATCGCGCTTTGTCTTATTACCAGAGCGAGAAAACGTAAATATATTACCCTTTTGCCCATTATAGTGTTGCACATTATTATAAATTTAAAATAATAAAATTTAAATCCAGGGCAGGTAGACGGAACCTGGGAACCTAACACTACCCTGCTGTGTGCGGGATACAGTGTAAAGCTATGAAAAGTAAGTAAAATTAAAATAAGTAACACCCTCGGGTGAGTATCTAACATACAACCATCACGTTTACAGTCATATGCTGCGTCAAGAAGGCCAAAAGTATTTCATTCAGTATGTTATAATTGTTTTATATATTTTGCTAAAACCTATCAACCTCTAAGAAATATACAAAATAAAACTACAATAATATATAAAAACTAATTCAGTTATTTACCTTAAGTTCCGGTAAACAATCCCGTATATGGTGCATTAGAAGTCTATTTAGAGTCTTAGCCAAATACGGAGTTCCGTTGCGAGTCGCTATCGTTGGATATTTCCTTTGCAAGTATGTAGCTTCGTCTTTTAATGCATCCTAGAAATATATTTGAAAAATAATTTAATAGGAAAAAAAACAAAAAGACCGGAAATATAGTACTCCTAGTGATCCACTCACGGCTTTGGTCGCTTAAACTGTTATAAATGTAAAAAAATAACAAAATCTTACAAAAGCTTTAAATATATTGAATGTTGTCTATATGTTATTCTAATATAAATTTAATTTTAAAACGTTCAATAGCTTTTAGGTGAAAGTGGAACAGCCATACATCCATTCTCACAATTTTTCACATTTACAATATTGGCAGGATTGTACATAAGATTCTTCATTAAAACATGCAATATATTTACTTGTCATGAAATAAAAAGAAAAAATATTTTTCAAGTAAAGTAAAAAATTAAAATAGATTTACAAACAATATTTACTGTCCACATAATTACATATATAAGTGTTTTATAAAATATAATTACCGTAATAGTTTTTTTATCGATAATATCTTGCTGCGATCTGTTAACGACACCAATGATTCCCAATTTCACCGGAATTACTCGCCCACACAAAATGTCGATAGCATCCGTCCCTAAAAAGGATCATGTATTTACATAAAAATTGTTTTGGCATGATATTGAATTACCTTTTTTTTTATTTAAAAAACTGATAACTTCTTTAGGCATCATTTATAAGAACAAATAGTTTAAAAAAATTTTAAAAGGTTCTAAAACAAAATAATAATAATATGGAGAAAAAGGTTATGAACTGAATGTGTGTATTGTTATTAGTTTTTATTTCACAAGATCAATGACACAAGATATGTAGGAATCTCTTATCATTTTTTTCTAGCTTCATGCTTTATCCCGCACACAGCAGGCTTCTCCATTTTTCGCCGAATTCTGGATATATTGCGTGCTGAGTGGTGGAACTCATCGACTCGACACCGGAGTGAAAAAGAGATGATATGAAATATTGCAATTCTCAACTCTGCAACTCAAGAGTAGGAATTGAACCCACAATCAGTCACACACTCACCCCCTGCAATTATAATTGAAATTATTCCCCAACGGAGATCAAACCCACAACCATCAATGCATACAGTCAAACAATATAACAATGGGCCACAGTCACCACAAATTGCACTGTGGCAAGTTGCACTTATATTAAACTTGACATTGTAAATTCCGTGTCACAAGCAAACAAAGTCAACCAAGGAAAATAAATGCATTTAATTTGAATAATTATTTAGAATTAAAGTAATTTTTACTTTTTTTTTCATTTTCAATAATTATTATTCTTACCTGCTATTTGTTTAAGACATTTCATATGATTTATCAAGGTTTTATTTTACACTCAATTCTCTCCGGCTAAACTGCTATGTATAAAGCCTGAAGCATGAAATTAAAAAAAATCAAAATATTTACCAGCATCCATTAGATCAAGCTTAGTGACAACAGCTAAAGTTCTTCTACCATCTGGATCGACATCTTTCGCCATTTTAATAGCTTCACTAGTCGCCATGTCGGTATTGGCAGCTGTTACAGCCAAAATTATGGAATTCGGATTGGCAATATATTTCATAATAAGATTTCTAATTTGATTTTCTATGTCCTCAGGTTGATCACCTATTGGTACCTAAAATGTTTAAATTTTGAAGTAAAAAAAAGAGGCCATTGTGGCACAAGAGTGCACAGAATAGTTATGGATTCCCACTTGGCAGATATTTCTTTGTCATTGCTATGGTAACAAGGCAAAGTATGGTATTAAGTTCCGCCACTATACATTGCCTCCTCCTACCACCACGAAAGTTCAGTGGGGAATGGAGTGTCTTAACACTAGAGTCCTTCTGCCTACTCAGCCACATTTGGGATACAGAGTGAAGCTAACTAAAAAAATAATAATAAAATAATTCACATAATTAAAAGAGCTACTAATTTGAAACAAATTTTATTACAATATATATATATTTATTTACTTTTAGCTCATGTACAAATATGGCAATTGACCTATTATCACATTATTGTGGTCAAAACTTATATTTTGTACATTATACAACGTTTTAGTAATTATTTTTATATAGCCAGAATATTACCATGCCTACAACATACCCCGCATCAATATGTCTATATATCTCTGTGCAAACTCATACCATAATAAAAATATCTTTTAATTTTAGTTTAAATTTGTATTTAAAAAAAAACTTGTTTATAAAAACTTACCTTTGTAATACCCGGCAGATCAACAAGGGTCAAATTGACCACTCTTGTAGAATAAATTTTCAAATTGATTGCCTCCGGGCATATTCCCTTGTTGTTGCCAGCTTTGCGATCCGTTTCTTTTTCTATTTCTTGTCGAATTTCTTCGAAATCCGAAAAGATTTTGTCTTTCGTATGCAAAAACTTTCCCCATTCTTCTAAGCTGACTGTTCCTAATGAAAACAAATGTTTCTTTTAACTTTACACTGTATCCCAAATATAGAGAGAGCCTAATGTTGAAACACTCCACTGTCCACCAAATTTTCTAGAAATTTGTGGGTTGTGAGAGCCAGAACTCAATGTTTACAGTCAGGTGCTGTGCAGCACCATGATGGCTCCAAAATTAAATACAAAATTTGAGAAGCAAAGAAGTTTAAAAAAAATTGTCTTGACAAAATGAATTAGTAAGTTTCTTGCAGATTACTTTTAAATATATGATCCTAACATCTAAACATTACTGATATTAAACAAGAAAAATAATGAACCTATAAGATTATGGAGAGTATATTTTCTAGGTTTTCATTTAAATACAAACCTTTGGAAAATATTGTTTGGGATAGTTGAACTACTGGATTCCATGACTCATTTCCAGCAAACTGGCTTCTACATTCTGAATTAATTATATAAATATACTCATATAAAACATATGTATATTATTAAAATTTAACAACAACAATAAATCAAATATATAAATAAGAAGATAGCTAAACATAATGATGCACAACTAAGATAATTTGATATTTATGGTATTGTTATAATTGTTCCTATAAAATATTTATCATATCAGTTGCAGTGAGGACAATTACCTATAAAATTAATTAATTTATGTATATATATATATTTTCATTATAAACATTTATATATTAATAAATATACTTAATATCATTTATGTATGTCAATAATTTTCATAGTATAGTGTGAAAAACATCAAATTATGTAATGGAATAGAACTAGAGACCTCAATTAATGATGGGAACATGACATTGATTATGGTGCATGCAGTCATAACAAAGACTTATGCATTAAAAGAGAAAAAAAAGTAAACAATGATAAACATTGTGTGAATCATCTATTGTATTAAACATGTAAAGGCAATAGTTTAATAGCTTTTGTAATGTAATTAATTTGAGTTGCTCTAGCATGATATAAATTTAAAATATTCTAAGCATTAAATTAAAACCAATTACATAAGAATATGCACATTTATAATGTGTTATAATATTTGATATTTTTTTAAGGTATAAATAAATTTAAAGATAAAAATATGATAAAATGGAATAAAGATTGAATAGATATTAGATAGTATATTGTGATTTCATCCAGATAGATAAGGTTTTCTTTTATAAACTAATACTAAATATAATGATATGAGTACCTTCTTCTGCTGAGCGATGTTCTTTGCTATCTTTGGGACTGTACACAAGTTGGAGGATGAGTGGTCGACGTGTAACAATACCAGGCCCACGAGGTAGAAAAGAACGTCCAACAAGGCTCTCTATAACGGAACTCTTGCCAGAACTCTGCCATAGTTAAAATAGTAAAATTTAGAAATGGTAATTATTTTTTATGAAACAAATCAGATTTAATATATACTATAAGCTTGTCTTAAAACTATTTAGCTGAGCACTTGAATTAAAACATACATGTAAGTAATATAATGCATCTAATTAGAAAATAAGGGAATGGTCACTGACAGCAAATTACAACGAAATGGGGACAAAGCATTTCAGTGACATCTTTACATAATCGTTGTTCGTTATTATAAAAAAAAACAACTAAATTGTAAAGTTTTGTGCCTTTATTTTATAAAGTTATTAATGTATATGGAAAAAATATATAACCTGAGTTCCAAGTACAATTATTTGAGGTAATTGAATGGCATCAGCTCCGACGGTATTAAAAACGTCTTGTAGCTTATTAATAACTGGTATAAGTGCTTCCATAATTATTAATACACCTAATTATGATATAAAATTATTTCAGAGTATGAGCACAACAATATAATAAATGTGACAATTTAATTCAAATTACTAATTATCAAAACACAAGAGCTGACCGGTAAAAGTCAGCCATATTGATTCGCTGAAAGAAAGATATAGTGAAGTAGGTAATATCGATAGCAACACTATTTAGGACGTAGGATTAGGGTTTGGGTACCGGTTGCACGGTGTAAATAGAAATAACGGGACAAATAATCACAAAACCAGGTAAGTTTTTATACGAATATAGTTAGGGAAAGTAATTGTATAATAAATAATTTTAAAAATATTAATCTCAAAATATAATATATGTATTTGATTTTGTATTTCCTATAGTTAAGATATAATTATTATTTGTTTGAATTAATATGTAAACATACGTTTACATATTAAATAAATATATTTTTTTTAGTTTAATTTACATATTAAGTTTAAATTAATATGTAAACATACGTTTACATATTAATTTAAACAAATAAAAACTTTTCATTTATGAAAAGTTCGAAAGATCGATCGATCTTTGACTAATCGATTTTAATTTATTTTTAGACTTGGACTTCGGTTATCTGTGTGTTCAATATATTTTGTTGTGTATCTATATATCATAAACGATTATACATTATACTTCAAATTGCAATTGTTTAGTTCTTGTTTATCTGAAATCTTAACTATTTTTACGTTTGTAATATTAGTTGAATCCTAATTTATCCATTTCAATATTTCCTAACGTGGAAACACAATGCTTGGAACTGAGGTAATAAAAGCTTCTAAAAATACTATGATAACTGATAACCGACTTCGTCCTATCGTAAATACGATACTTTTATTGTAATGTCATATAAAATATTATCAGTAAAATTATCAATATATGTAGGAGTTTTAGTTAAATATAATATTAATATTGAGATTTACGAACCTAAATTAAGCCTAAAATTTTTGTATGTTACTTTAATAAATGATAATTATAAGTTATAGCCAAAAAATATGAGGTATTTGTGGTAAAAGTATATGAATATAAATTGGTATGTATTCATAAAACTGCTATATTTTGTTTAGGAAAACCACATTGATTCTGGACGTTACACAACAAATTCGCAGTTTATACAGTTTGGCCCCTGGCACATTTCTTATGATGTGAGTTGTATATTGCCAAGTGTATGTTCTACTAAAGTGGTATGTGAAAGAGATGATAACCAATTCTGCCAGTTTTGCATGTAAGTTAATTTCTTATACAATAAATATTTGATAATAAGAAATAAGAAGCAAGGCCACTTGTGGCACAGGGACTCTAAGTGTGGGTTCAATCCCTACTTGAGGAGATGAAATATTTATTTAAATGTATATTTCCATTTCTTCACTCTGGTGTCAAGGCAAAGTGCAGAATATCTTGCTTTGTGTGGGATAGAGTGTGAAGCTGAATAAAAGCAGTATACACTCTATATGATGAAACTTAAACAAGCTTAAAGCCGTGCCTGGAACTAGTGCTACATGAGTGGGCTAACTCAAATATGCAAATGTCAATTTGCACCATATGTTATTATTTTCAGTACATATGATAAGTTCACAACTTATCCTTCTATTTTACAACTGTTCCTTCTATTTAAAAATAACATATTGACATTGATACTTTTTGTGATGAAGCTGCAGGGATTTCAATGCAATATGGTATATATTGTAAAATTCAAAGTAGACTATATGTATTGAAAACAGTTTTTATTCACTATGTATTAATCAATCAATCAATAATAATCAATTTATTATAATTTCAGATATTGCAAAGAATTAGAAATACCACACTTCCCAGACATGGTGTTTCCTAAAAATACATTAACTTTAACACATAGTAGTGGTGCTAAAATATTATTCAGTCCATTAGATGCTCTGCGTAAAGTGTCATGTAATATGGACGCTATTAAAGTTGCTTGTGCAGAAGCCTGGCAAGAGTCACGGTGAGCTTATCTACGTGTATTTTAAGATAAATAAATAAATAAATATATCTTATAGTCAGCTTAAAAAGTAAACCTACTAACAGCCTAACCCTTAAAAAAAGACTCTGAGTATATTGTATTATGAAACGATTTTGACAATTCTGAAAATAGATTTTCATTCTCTACTATACCAAATAAAATAAAGGTCAATTTTGTAATTTTTTTACACTTTTAAATGTTATAAAAATGTACTTAACATTCAACCAAAAATTGGATTTAGCAAGTAGACAGGCTGGATATATAACATCTATATTTGGAAAATACATTTGAAATTATCTCTTTATCAAAAATTGAGGCTGTCTTGCCACAGTAGGTTAATGTTATAACACTAGTTTCCCTTTGCCTACAGTGATATCTACAGGATACAGTGTGAAGTTAAAAAAAATTGTATCAATTATTTTTTTATAGTAATGTAGTAACAATTTAACAATTTCTTATTGTTAAGACCAGATGCAGAAACACCTAAGAGAACATTTGACTGGACTTTCTCAACAGATTATAGAGGAACTCTAACAAATAACATTATGGTGGAACCAACAGATGAAACTATAAATCTTGATATACTTAAACGCAAAGAGCAAATACTTTTCTATCACGACCTAACATTATTTGAAGATGAACTACATGATCATGGTATATCTAAATTATCTGTTAAAATAGTAAGTATTTAATTTTAAACCTATAAAAACCATTACAAAATTTTGTTGACTTGAAAGGATTTCTTTTAATTTCCAGAGAGTAATGCCCTCATGCTGGTATGTGTTGCTTCGACATTTTCTTAGAATTGACGATGTTTTAGTGAGGGCTTATGAGACCAGAATGTTCCATTTACTTAATACAGATTATGTTCTGAGAGAATTTAGCTTTAAGGAAGCTAAATCAAGTGATTTAAAGGTAAGTTTTAATAGAAGGAAATTGCAGTATAGTAGCTATAGATGGCTGTGCCGAAGTGCTTTAACCCTGAAAGGGCTCCTGTGCTCTTATATATTATTTACTCTGATTTCTTTTATCAGAAGTAAAAAAAAATCGTAAATTCAAATCTGCACAACCATCTATGTATAGCTAAAATAGTTACTAAAACTAATTTATATTTCAAATGTTTAATATTTATATGAAAAGAAGAATGCAATCAATTGTTTAATTAATATTGATATGTTAATAATATTTGTTGTAGATACCCACATCATTGATGAAAGAAGCAGATGATGTGCTACCAATTCTTCCTGTGAAAGAAAAAATAGTTGAAAAGTTAATTATAAACATAGTAAATAATGAATAATCTGTTGTGATCTCGACTAATAATAAGTAAGAATTTCTAATAATATAAGTTTATAATTAATCTTCAATATTGAATGTTTTATTGCTTCCTTGTCCAGTTGATTTCTTTGTTGTTTCTCCCATGTAACACAAAATAATTGGTATATACAAGCACGGCATTCCTCAAGTTCTGCCATATTTTTAAGACAGCGCTTTGTTTTACAAAGCATGAAAATCAAAATTATTCGTTACGCCGACTGGAACTCCAATTCACAACCATCGTTTATACAGTCGGACTCTGCGTCAGGACGGCTTTTCACTATGTTAATATATATAATTATATATTTTATATACAATTATCTATTTAATGATTTAAATGTGCGAGATCACATGAATGTATAATCGAACGTGTAATCTCATGTATAGTATAAATGTGCAAAAACAACTCGCGTACCTACGTACGTACGTAGACCCTTCTACGATGAGATAAATCATGTTGTCTACAGTACACTGCCGCGTCAGACACGATGCTCTGCACTGACTGACGGTGAAACCTACTACAAACTTATAATTGTAGTTCATTTCATCAAAAATGAGTGCGCACGCACTCATTTGTATAAAATAAAAGGGGATTTGCCCGTAAACTTCTTTGTAGTTTATCAACTTTTGTAAGTTATACCTACTTCTAGTAGACTTGTTATTCTGAAATTGGTACGGATCGGTGAGTCCGACTCGCATTTAACCGGCCTTAACCTTAATACTGAAAGATGAATTATTAATCTTTCAGTATTAAGGTTAACAATTAATAAGATTTACCTTCTTTTTTTGCATAAGTACGAATTCAGAAGTGATTAATTCGGAATTTTAATTTTTTTATTTAGGTTTTAATTATGTGTTAAATTAGGTGTTAATTATGATTGAACGATAATTGTAATCTGGTGATCTTTTTATTTCATATATTTCTTTGCTTTTTTAAGCATGTTCTCTCTGATCTGTTTGACATTGAGTGTTCACAATAATGTAATCGATATAATGTAGGAAATTATCAATTGAAAATATATAAATACCTGCCATCACTCGTTTAAAGTGGATTTTGAATCAATTACAATGACTTTAAAATGATAACTATATTTAATTTGCAAAGATTTTATCGGCGGATTATTATTAACTAATATATTTTATTTGGTTTTACGCTTATTTGGAACATAAATAAATTATAAAAGAAATATATAATTAAGAGAATTGTATATTTTTGTTAAACGTAATATTAACTTAATTTAATGTTTATAACATTCACACGTGCGCAAAAATATATATATTTACAAGTGGAAAAAGTTAAGTGTTCTTATGAACACCCTGACGAATATTACAACAATTAATAATAACGGCAATGGTTTTTAATCTTAAATAATTGTATTATAGCAACTTACGATTCTTGTGTGTATTCTTAACAAAAGTCTCTAAAAGCATATTTAAACTTTGGTTGCATATTTGACTGTAAATATAAAAAAAACACAAACAAACAAACACACACAATTTTATTTATGTGTCTTATATCTCAATGATTACAAGTACATTGGCTTCGTCTTCGCCCTTCACTAAAGAGTTTTTGTTTAGTGTTTGCAGCAATAATCTAGTTATGAGACGTACATAAAAATGGATTTAATTCTGATAATATATTTATTTGTCTTTAGTGAGTGTTTTGTAAATAATATAAATGTTAACTATATAGTCAGCTATTGGTGTAAATGATACGCATTCAATAATAATGCGTGTAATGTATACGTATAATTTATTATTTGCGTCTGACAGGTTTTCAATACGTGAAATGCCAGATAGTTTTTGATTTGAATTTTGAAAATGCGCTCATCGCTCAACAAGGTCTCGGGTGGCCAGTGAGTATTCACGTGGCCAAAGGAAATGAAGCCCTCATGAAGTTGAGTTTGTCATTAGATGACTATGATTCTTGCACAGTAGTCCCACCGTCAGGGGTTAAATTTGATGTACGTTCTCCCCCAAGTAGCAGGTAACTAACTATAGGAGTGTGTAGATAATGTATTTACTTTTAAATTATGAATTAAAATTTCATTAATACAGCTAACGTTTTTTTTGTTTTTATTTTAAATGAAATGGAAAGGAGATTTTTTTTACATTTACTTATTCATAGCTATTAATTACATTAACTTTGTAACTTTAATTGTAGATACTCATTATGGGGTGACTTTTGTGGGGTGAGAGTGCGAAATGTAACATTTCAAGATGAAGGTAGATGGAGATTTACATCAACTAAAGGCAGTGACTCTCGTACAGGATGGGTAGAAGTACACGTACTAAGTATATATTCGTTAAAATTAATATATTGAATGAAATGTACTCTAATAAACAATATTTTTCATTATTACTTATTAATATGATTTTTAGAGGATAAGCCAACTTTTACGGCACCACCAATATCTCTACAAGATGGTCAAACGCATACTACTTTAAATCTATCGTCCGTCGAAAATGCGTATTGCGTTGTGGCGAAGCCATTTTCCGAAAGTTCTTTGGTTCCTGGGAATTGTACTGTAACTCTTGACAGGACAACAAGGGCTGTTCAGGGAAATTGGCAAATATATTTGGGTTTGCCCGGACGTGTCGCTGAGATTCAAACTAAACGACAAGTTACCGTTCAGAGTAAGTTTAAATCGTATCATCTCTTTTTTGTATAACATAAGTACATTGTCTAGGATTTATATCTCACAATATAAGAGATCAAGGATGTTATGGAAGTACAAGGAGAATATTAGGTATACCAGTTTCGGTTACTGATACAAAATTATTTCTGACTATCCATTGGGTTCAGATAATTTCGCTCACGGATTAGATTTATAAGAAATTATTTCTGTTAAAGAATCAGTTATTGACAGTAATTTAAAAACTGCCCATATCCAAAATTATTTGATTTTTTTATGTCCGTTTTGGTTATGATAATGAATACCAGGTACATTGAATATCCGAAATAGCTTTTTTTCAGATATTCAATAACTTCGGTTATGGTTACGGAGAAATCCCTGATAAAATTTATAAGTATAAGATAAGTATCATAAATGTATGTTAGTGTTGTTGTGTTAGTAGCAGTGTTAGTGACCTAAACGATTTCGAGTGAATATATGTTAAGATTACATATCAAACATGAAATAATTTGTTAATTTAATATTTAATTTCTATTGAATTATGTAATAATACTACGAGTACGGTAATGGTTGTGATGGGATACATTAAGAGGCACGTGAAGATGATGAGCCAATGAATCATCAAAAATATTTTTTTAATAACAATAAGTGAAAAAATAGTTATTTAAATGATATATTTTTTCGTTTTATAAATTATACAAATTTATATATTTAAATTATTATTAACTTATAACAATGTCTTACTTTAATTAATCGAGCTATTTGAACTCATGCAAGAGAGAATCAGGCCATATGTTTATACCTCAAATTTAGCCTACAAAGTAAAACAGATAATATTAACTTGAAGTATAATACATTGTTACTAAGTATTCTATTCATCGATATTAGATTTTATCGAATATCATATATATAGGTATAATAAAAGATAATATTTCTATTGCAGCGGAACGTCTTAATGTTGGATATGTCACTGATGCGGACCATAAATTGCATTTGTACTGCAATATATTACATACAACAAAAAATATTACTTTTTGCCGTTTCCAAAGGACGTCTAATTCGTATGGTTATAATGTCATTGATGGATTAAGCGATGGTACCCATAGGTTAGATATTTAAATAAATATATGTATTATTTGTTCATATATTTAAGCATATCTTTTATGCTAAATTATATTATTATGATTATTTAGAATTTCAATATTTTATTATTTTCTAATTTATTTACATAGAATAATTATTTGATTTTTATGGTACGGTAATTCTTACAGCTATTATGGGGAAGGTTTTGCTCTAAAGCAATGTGGGATGACAATAGAACGTCCAAATCCAGTAGATTATGGAACGTGGCGTTGTTCCGTTGGAGTACAAATGTTCGTTGGCAATGCTATAGTACAACAACCGACGTTGCAAGCTTTAATTAGTGTCCCGAATACTATGTGTAAGAGAAAATTTACTATTAATTTCAAAGATTTATTTTAATGTATATATTAATATTATAAAGCTAAAGAATTTGAGCCTTCAGCCAGTAAGTAAGTAAGAAAGTTGGGCCCAAATTTCAGTAACTAATGGTTTGGATAACGAATAGGCTATCACGCACCTCGTTTTGATAGAACGTACTGTATCTAAAGTCAAAGGAATTACGGGCACCTTAAATGTGCCATGTACCATACCACGTTGATAGCTAGCTTAATAATAAACTCATACATTTATTTTTCAAATAATATTTTTTATTTTAGCATCATTTTTGTATGGAAATCAAGACATTCGTGATTCTTCGGAGCCCATATTCATTCAAGAAGAATCCCAGTTTACATTGAGATGTAAAGCTGAAGTTTCCTTGACGTATTGTTGGTTCCAACATCCTAATGGAACTCAGTTCACGCCTGTAGGCCAAGCTGATGACGATCAGCTATTTTGGTAATATATTATTATTGTTTCTACTTTCTGTTCATGGACCCTTTCAATAAAACGAGAGTGGACAGATTTTTCATACGTAATATAACGGATAAAATGACATCTTTTTTTAGATGAAAATAATAATGATTTTAGGTATTTAGCTTTACTTTATATTATTTTATTTCACATATAACAAAGGAAGAAAGGGAAAGAACATAAGACATTCCTTCGAGAGGGGAAGGAACTCACAATCACACTCACATCGCATCTGGGCCCCTAAACTGCGATATGTTCATTTGTTTATCTATATTTCGAATTGGTATATATACGTAAATACCACATTTTTTTGAAAATTCAGGTACACTGGCGAGGGTCTCGATGTTGGCGATTGTGCCATTACTTTCAAAAACGCATCACAATCCGACTACGGAAATTGGTCTTGTCATATGGGGCCCAGTAACAGTTTAGGTGTTGAATTAACTGATAAGCTACACGTAAGAGTGACTGGATCTCTAGCTGCAAATGTTAAAGAAATTGGTCTGAATATTGGCGATAATGCAACATTGTACTGTCACACAGCTAATGGGAGACGGCCGTTAAAGTATTGTAGATTCTTATCACCGACATTTGTAGGCATGAATATGGATTCTTCGATAACTGAAGAGAAGTAAGCTATTTTATATGATGTGATAAGAAATGTTAATGGATTACATTTTTTATAAGATTGATATAATGGGATAAAACGTAAAATATTTTATATTGCAGTGCTATATTCAATCGTTTTTATTTTACTCCTGAAAGAGAAATTAATTTTGGAGACTGTTCCTTAAATATTGTATCAATAAAAATGGAAGACATTGGGGAGTGGACATGTGGTGCGGTAGTTGATAATGACGTTTTGGAATCCAGAGACTTTATTAAACTGTATATAACAGGTCAGTTTTGTATTATATCATAGATACTTTAAAAAAATATATTTATATGCGTACGATGGAATACACTTTAAAACCTACAGTGAATATACAACTTAATATACTTTTTTGTAAACGTTTCATTTTTTATTTGACAGCTTTTACACAAAATATATCTTAAGCTAAACATAGTTTTTAAAAGAATCAAAAGTTTTTAGTAGAATAAAATTACATTTATTCATATTGCTTAAGATTAAACAATTTAAGATTATTAAAAAATATATATTTACCTATATCTTTACTGACTCGTTGCTACAAGCTTTTGTTAAAAATAATTTAATAATTTATTTTCAGAAAATAAACCAATCCTAACTCAAGCTGGTATTGTTGGTATGTCTGTAGGTCTTAGTATTCTCGTGGTAATACTAGTCGGATACTTATCTTACAAACAAGGCTGGATACAGAGGATACAAAATTTACGACAAGTTTCTAACAACACAACAGTGTCTGATAGCTTTTCATTGCAGACCCGTTTTAGCCAGAGTAGTGAAAGTAGTGCAAGTAGTGCTGAAAATCCGGTGCGATCAGCGTAATTTATTAAAATTATTATCTACTTAGGCTTAAAGCGTGCATAAGGCTTTTTTAAATAGAAAAAGTTAATAGAACAAAAGATCATGATTAATAAATAATTTATAATTGTTGCTATTTCATAATTTATTATATCACGTCATTAATTATCTGAAACTATTAATTATCTAGATGTAAGTACTTTTACATTGTAAAATTTTGCCATTGGAATAATTTAAAATATCTATATATTTTTTCTGTAGAATATAAAAACGTTATATATTTTGTTTCAATTTTAGTTTTAATTTATTAATTGTTATTGTAAATTATGTATTACGATTTTTATTATATTATTTAGATCTATAATACATATAAAATAAATTGAAGTGACTGAATAAGTTGATGTGTTATTGTGTTGTTTATGTTTTAGATATAAATGTTAAGTTTTACATCATTTTACATGAGTCGTTTTTTTTCAAAACAATTGAATATTATTTTAGGAATTATAATAATGTAACCATAAGGTAGGTATTAATAATTTATACATTTAAAAATCTTAAATGCGCGGCTAGCACACATTATATATGAAAAAAAAAACCACAAAGTAATTTAGCGTATTAAATAACTAATTCAGTAGTTTAAACGGGCGAAGCCGCGAGCGGGTCGCTAGTATTGTATAATTCCCTATTGTATTATTTGCTTATCGACCAAAATTAAGTATAATCAATAATCATCACATATATCGATCAAATTAAATAATGCACCACGATTATTTCGTTAAAGTTTTCCTTAATACTTACTGTTGATAA
>DWNA01001077.1:0-16594 GCA_018249835.1 Heliconius besckei | reverse complement strand
GAGGAGGTAACGTAGGAACGTCACGATACATATTTTTTTTTACTTTATTCCGTATACCGCATATAGCAGGGTGCCTACCCTAATAATATAACAATAATATAATAGGGTGCAGAGGGAACCTACAAAACAAAAAACACTCAGTTCCCCGCATTCCGCCGATAGAGGCATTGCGTTTTATATGTTCCTATATATTTTCCATAACCTTATTAACTGATATATGTTGAAGTTTTACTTGATTTTTTTTTCGCACACAAATATATAATAACTATATTAAAAGAAATATTCATATACCTCATGTTATATATGTCAATTCTATACGCAGATTAAAGAAAAAATTAAGTTCATTGACATTATTTCGAAATATGCTAAAGTTAACACACAATGTACCTAAGTCATAGTCATAAATTTAACACCTTTTTGCTGTCTATTTTTAATTTTGCAAAGACAAAAATAATATTAACTTCGAAATTATTTATTTTCAATTTTATTATATATATAATGTTTTAGCTTAAGTAAATATTTTTTATATTATCCATGGTCACTAAGCTTTTAAATAGCAAACCTTTAAATTATTTAAATTGATGGAACTGAATTGCACAAGTTCATTATTATTTTATTCTACTTATTAACCACTTATTATCAATATAATATTAAAAATAAATTGTGAAATACTACTAAAATATTGTCAATAAGAATGTATATCTGCATATTATTTTAATTATTATCTGCAAATTTATAGTAGTACCTTAAAAACTTTTTTATATATACAAAACTATTTTTCCCTCATATAAAACTAAATAAATAGATGGGATACTTTTATATAAAAATATAATGAAAATATTACTGTAAATGGAATTATCTTATAATTGAATGACAAAAGTTAGCTAGCCTTAATTATTATCATAGTTAGGAATATTCGAAGCCTGTTGTATTTTTTTTCAGGTTCACACTTTATTTCGCTCATAGCAGGGTGGCAGAAAGAACCTAGTGTCAAGACATTCTGTTCTCCACTTTCCGCCCAAATTTGAGACACTACCACTGTCGTACCAGAGCGGGGATATTAAAATAATTAATTCCCCCAAGGAATCAAACTTACATCGCGCAGCGCAAACAGTCAGACGCTGACCCTTTGTGCCACAATGGCCGTTATGCCGTTTATGAATCAGTCAATAATAGAAATAGATAGTAGGAAAGATAAGAAGATAATATAAAAACGCTACTTGTTTAATACAAAAAATTCTGCCAAAATATTTTGTGCCTGGTATATAATTATATATTACTTTTATTTCTAATGGTAAAAAAGTATTTTATATTATTCTTTATTTAGATTCAACAAAAATAGTAAAAAATACACTACATATTGCATCTTAGTGACATAAAGACTTATTCCTGTTAAGATTTCACAAAATACGTCTCCAATTTACAAAAATTGAGAAAATATAGGTTGAATTGCATTAAGCGGACTATTTACTTAAATATTATAAACTACAAGAGAAACAATTGAACCATACAATACGCGTTACCATAGCAACGTGAATATTCAAGTGAAATACAAAAGTGTGAATTTCCAAACATATATGGTGTTATGTTTTATTTTATTTCACTCTTATTTAATTTTTATGTATTATTTTTAAAAAATAATACCTGCACTCATTCTCCATATAAACTATAACTGTGCTAAATTTCATACTCCTTTACCCGCACAATTTTCGTAAAAAGGAGTACAAACTTTTTGTTTCATGTATTGATAGTAAATTTTTAATTATAATTACTGAGTATAGTTATAAATCAGTCTTATCGTTTGCGTGGAATCTCCCAAGCGGAGGCGGGAAGTCGTTGTAGGCGGTTGATGGTTTTCCGCCCCCATTGCAACCAGAGGTAACCGGCAACCAGACAGACAACCACTTCTATGTAGAAACCGTCGATTCTTGTCTCGCATACCCCACCGTTGTTCTTGCAAACCTAGAAATATTAATAATTTGTTTTATATATTAGAGAAACTCTGACTATAATTTTAATTTAGTTAATTTTCTAAAGAAATAAATTCAAATATTAATAACTTACATCACTCTCCAATTGCGTAGCACACGTGTTATCATTCAATAATTCAGAAGTGCAATTCTTATACGTGAGGTGGTCTATAGCCCACAGGGCCAACGTATTGGGCCAATTGGTACCAAGGTTTGTTACGGTGTTAAGTAACGTCATGTAAGTGCCACCCACAGCTGGGTCTGACACTTTGGCAAAGAAAGCCATTACCGCCACGAACATACAGTATAGACATGTCTGGAATATAATAGTAAATATACATTATTTTAAAAAATACACAAATAAAAGTAAAGTAAGAACAATTAAAATCGTTTAATCGTTAATAATCGTTTGCTTAGAACTTTTTGAAGTAATGAAATAAACTATAACTGTTTTAATGCACGAGTTGTAATCACGAAAATGCACTAAAAAAGTTGAGTGATTTTGATAATAAGCAGTTAACTCCTTATGATGAAACTAACAAATATAAAAACTATGTACATAATTTATTATAAATAATTTTTCAAAGTAAAGAGTTAATATTACTCTAAATGACTAGACTGTTTATTTTATGGATATATTTATAATTGTGGCACAGCAGCACATTGTCTGAATGTAAACAGGACAGTTTGAAGTTGAGGTTTAAGGTTAAGGAGAAAGAGTTATTTTCATTTCATCGTTCTAGTAACAAGACTGAGTGCCGCGTTAAGTTACACCCATTCAATATGCATCTAAACACAAAAAAAATTGGTGAAAAATCGGAAATAACTTTATATATAAGTTAATTTCCGATTTTTCTCTAGGTTCTCTCTCCCTATCCTGATATATGCGGGGTAAACTGTCATGCTAAAAATATATATATGAACATACCTGATGAAACACATAAAGGCACATCAACAGAAACAGGTAGGAGTACGAAGGGCCAGAGTTACCCAACAGGCTCGGCGTGACCGCCACAAGCGCGGCCGCCAGGGGACCCACGATCAGACGTAGTGGAAAAGCTCGTAACCACAAGGATAGTGGAGCAGGTCCAGTTGTGTGTTTCGCTAGATACTAAAAAGATATATTTTTTTTACATTATATAATAGTATTATTTACACAACTATGTTCCCTCTGTCTACATATAGCTTTTTTTTGTTATATGCGGATAATCTGTTGATTCCTGTACATACTAGGGTAAGCAAAGGGAACCTGGTAACATAGAGTTAAGAAGTTCTGTTTCCATTAAGACACTTTTGGATTCCATCGGATTTTTAGATAAATTGCGTGTTGAATGCGGAACTCAACGACGCGGTATACTTCGTTACTCATAACTCGAACTCATCACTGGCCGCGTTAACAGGGTGATTATAAGCGTGATCTGTATATTTCAATAATAAAATAATATACATTTTGTAGTAAAAGTATAAATTTAGATTAACACTTGTACTCAATCGACATAAGCATATTCTTATGTATCTATGTTATTATATACTTCTATGAAGTACTAATATATCATAAATGGAATTACGACATATGGTATTAATGCCATCATTAATCATGATGTCATTTAAATGATTTATACATTCAAATGACATAATTAAGTAATTATTATATTAACAATTACTTTAATGCCTTTCTGGTGTAATGAGAAAGCATCTAGCTGTAAAAACAATAGTTGTGGGTTCAATCTCCAATTAAAGAAATGTTTATTTTTTAATTATTTACATTTCTTAACTTTTATAAGAACAATTGTCGAGGCAAAGCGCGGCGTCGATATCCGCCACTCAACACGCAATGCTTCTTAAATTCGGGCTAAAAGTGGGGAATGGAGTGTCTTCACACCAGGCTCCCTCTGCATACTCTGCTGTGTGCAGGATACAGCGTAAAGCTGATTTAATTTTTATACAAAGAAAGACTGGACCAATTAACATGACTGTTTTATATAACTCAATAACTGGATTTTCTCTCTCGACAAAATGTCAAGCTTAAATTTTAAAAAACGCGATAAAAAATATAAAATGATCTTTTCCTTTATAAAGGTTTTCTATCAACCTTTCAACTAATTTTTTGACAATTAAGTACAAACTTTCAGTTCAATGGGGTGAAGTTATCTGTTTCAAAATTGAGTTGCATGTTGAATCTAGTAAAAATATATAAATAAATACCACTGGCATGAGGATTTGAACTGGAACTAGGGGGATAGCTAAAAGTGCTAAATCCTCACGGGGAACTCCAGCTTCAACAAGTTTTAAGCCAGAAACTGCATCACTTGCACAGAAACCAATCTGTAATACATAAGTTGTTTATTTAATACAAGAAGCGATAATATGAAGTAATTAAAATTAGACAATATGTTCAGATGCCATAATGGCACAAATAGGGAACATCTGAATGTAAATAAATGGTTGCAGGTTCAATCTCTAATTGGGGAAATGAGTTATTTTCATTTCATCGCTCTGACTTGTCAGATCATGTTGTAGACATGAAAAAACTTGAGATTTCACTTGGTTCTAGACACACTGGGTTCTACCCAATATATGTAAAGCAAATTGATAAAAATGTAAATTGGTAAAAATATATATATATTCATATTAATTTTACATCATTACTACTCACTATCATTTTCATATTAGAGCTAAAAACTATGTAATATAGATACAGTAAAATAAAATATTGAAGTGTAAAAACCATTTTGTTAAATTATTTGTTTAAATTAGCTTATAACTTTACCTTAGCAGTGAATAACACCAAAGCTAGTGTCCTTACAGCTGGTAACTTAACAATAGTGTGCAATTGTTTGTATGCATTAACAATATCACTCATCCCTTTGACATTATTATCTCTGGATTCTACTGAATCATTTGTTTCATGTTTGAAAACTGCTATAATAGTTGTTGTTATAATAAATATCCATCCCCAAAACATAAGGAAACTCGATAATGTTACTAAGCCCGTCTCTTCTGGTACAGTTCTTAAATATTTGTTGCAAAAGTATGGAGATTCTAATGCCAAAAATACAACATATCCTAAGAAAAATCCAGCTGTTTGGCCTACTGAATTGCATGTGGAAGCATGTCCAACATTACATCTGAAAAATATTAAGTAATCATTTCATATTTTATTTACATATATATTGAGAATAGATTGTCTTGACATTGTACACTTGTGTGATACAGACCGAAGCTAAAAAAAAATGTATTGAAAGGTGGAAATCAAGACGAAGGTTTGTATTGTTATCACAGGAAATAAAAGTTATCCATTCCTGCAAGTGGGAATGAAATCCACAATAGATCAGCTAATAAATAAGTATTAGAGCATTACCTTTTCAACATTGTCAAAGCCCATCCATCTACTGCAATATCTTGGGTAGCAGCTAAGAAGTTGAGAAATAAAAATGATATTGTAAGTACTGACATTGATGGCGCTTCATCATTTGACCCTAACCAACTGGTCACACTACTTGACATTATTATCATAACAATACCAAGTAAATATTGTACAGGCACTAGCCATGTTTTTCTCCGACCGAACTTTGGCCAAAACAGTGCATCAACTATGGGTGCCCACAAAAGTTTTACACTGTAAGGCCAATTAACAAAGCTAAATTCAGCCTGAAATAAAAAATTAATGTAGTAAGTATATTAATTGTAGAGGCACACAGAGAAGAACAAGAAGTATGTTAATTACTATTGTTTACTATTTACTACTAACCAATTAATTATAAATAATTCTTAATATAATATTTATAAATAAGATATCATTTTCATTCAATAATACTATAATAAAATAAATACACTGAAATCTACCTGCTGCGTGTATGTGATACCTCGATTTTGTAATAACATAGGCACGGCTCCTGCAAGCCCAAGAGGAATTCCTTGAAGAGTGTATAAAAATAACAAAACAGCAATATTGAATTCATCCCCTTTTATATTGCTTTGGCTGTGGTCACCAGCAGCATCGCCATTTTCTAATAATTCTTCGTCTTCAACTGAACGTTTTCTTTTTGTTAATGACATTATAACACTGCGAATAGCCTAGAATAATAATTAATACATTAGATTTACCATGCCACTCGCCAGCAATAATACACGTAGACATCGTATTAGGAAATAATAAAAATAAACCTGAATTTTTGGCCCGGTAAATATTTACACAATAAGTAATTAATTATAGGATTAAATTTATATATATCAAGAATATTTATATAGTCATTCGATACAGTTTATTTAAATGTTTACGATAGAAGTTCTTATTAATATAAATCGTATAAGCCACACAGCTTACAGCTATCCAAACACAAAACACCACGTAAGTTCGGAAAGTCCAATTTCGAAATGGTAATTGAAAATGACATTGACATATGCCCGACAGTTCCATAAATTACAATAACAATTAACACAATGTTTAAAGAAATATAATTATTACTAATTAAAGTGTTATTGTAGACTATTTGTTATACAATTTTCTCCGATTCGTGAAGAAATATTTTGTTGGTTCGATGTTTTGATCGATACGTAGATAGTAGCAAGTAGCCGATTATAGAAGTATCGATTTAAAAATCAGAAGGATCGTATTCCTTTTCTATCGATTTGCACAACCATCGGATCGAATTGAACATCCTTACGTATTATTTGACATGACATATCTAATTATTCTGTGATACAGTGTGTAGGTGCTATAATATTGCTATATTTTGTAATTTCTTAATTGTTATTGACATTGACGTTTACCTTGCAAAATTGCAAATTTGAAATATATTATAAAAATCATGATCTTTCCAGTGCATTTAATTGTAGAAAAATATAAATAATTTAAAAGAATTTAATAATTTGATGAAACATTTGTTATTTGCGTCTCTCTTAATATGTAATAAATATACAGAATACGGTCAAATATGTTACGCCAATGTTTTCTGCGATGTTTACTGGATACGCATGCGGCTATTAAATTACCTCATGATGTTGAAATAATTGTAGGTCGAAGTAAAATAACTAAAATTAAGGATCAATCTTGTTCGAGACAACAAAGTCAGTATAGAATAATCATAATAAATAAAACATGTAATATTATAATGTATTTTTTATATATTTTTATTGCTTATAGTTAGTCTAAAAGCTGATTATGAACAATGCCAAGTTGAAGTCAAACCTTTAGGAATAAATCCTTCTGGATTAGATGGTTTTGCCTTAAAAAGAAATGGGATATATCAAGTTAAACATGGAAGTAGAGTTGAAATCCTATTGAACAACTATATTCACGTTATTGAATTTGATCCACCACCTGATGACACTGATAATCCTAAACAAAGAAAAAGAAAACTAGAAGAAAACATAGAAACATTACCAAGAAAAAAATATAAAACTCAATCTAAATTAGAACATTCAGTTAATGAAGCAATGGAGAATATGTGGGAAGAGATTGATAAAGGTGAAGTATACATATTCACAGCTAAAGGTGTAAAATCCTGTAACAAAATAGCTGCATTTGATATGGATGGTACATTAATTAAAACTAAGTCAGGAAAAGTATACCCTGTAGATACAAATGACTGGCAAATAGCATTTTCTCAGGTAGGACACAAATTAGCAGAAAAGTTTAAAGAAAATTATAAATTAGTAATATTAAGCAATCAATCACCAATTGGAAATGGTAGAGTTAAAATTGAGGATTTTAAGAAAAAGATAGAAGGCATAGTAGAAAAATTAAATGTGCCTATACAAGTCTACTTTGCAACTGGGAAAGGATTTTATAGGAAACCAGCAATAGGCATGTGGAAACTGCTCTCAGAAAAGGTTAATTTACATAATGTTGTTTTACGTTTCAGATTGCAAATGTGATAGCTGTAGCCTTGAGGAAATTAATTATTTCATTTCTATGTTCTCGTATATCAAAGTGCAGCTTTAAGTTCATCTGCTTAACATGCAGTATCTTGAATTCACTTAGAAATAGGAGAAACAAGTGTTAACACTAGAATGTCCACCAACTTTTCTATATGGGAAAAGTGTGAAGTGAATTAAGTTAATAAATAAATAATTTAAATATTAATTTTTTACTTGCAGAAAAATGATAATATTCCAATTGATTTAGATAATAGTTTTTACTGTGGAGATGCTGCTGGTAGGGTGGCAAATTGGGCTCCAGGTCGTAAGAAAGACCATTCTATGGCTGACATTCTACTTGCAGATAATCTAGGATTGACATTTTACACACCAGAACAATTCTTTTTAGGCCATTCTATATCTAATGTACCAATGACTAAACCTGAATTTAATCCTAAAGATCTAAAATCAGAACCTTTTAATGAAAATTTAATAAGCAATGAGAAGGAAGTGAGTATTATAGAATTGCAATCTCTATAAATAATTAAATACTGTAGCATTTTCAGAGCAGAATGTAGCACAGTGGTATTTATACAATAAATACCTGTACCTAAATATGTGACTGTCAATGCAACCACTACAAGGGGGGGAGGTGTGGCTAGACAATTAACACTCAAGTTTTTACAGTTTTTTTGTTTGTTTAAGTTATTTTGGCTTTATTAAGTCTTTTTTTATTAAATTTGTTTTTAAGTATTTTTTATGCTGATTAAAAATATATAGTATACAAATATCAAATGTTGTAGACTGATTTGAATTTTGACAAAAGTTACCAATTTGATGAGAGTAACTTTGACAGACTATAACATGCAGTTTTCTATGGGTCAAAAGTATTTTGAGAGCTCCAATAAAACAAAAACACAATCACAATGTGGTTTTTTAAAGATATAGTGTAACATATCACTTATATCTGTCCAAGTTACCCAAATTGAGTCCCAATATGGTCCTTAAATTTCATGGAATATCTTGAAAATTGGATGGCATGTCTGCTTATCCTGTTATATGTGGCATGCAATGTGGCGCTGAAAGAATATTTATTATCACTTTAATATTTCATATATAGGTTTTAGTATTAGTTGGGTTTCCTGGCAGTGGAAAATCTTTTATTGCAAAGCAAATAGAGAAAAAATCTGCCAAGAAATATGTAACTGTGTGTAGAGATGAGTTAGGCACTTGGCAAAAATGTGCATCTGAAGCAGGAAAATTATTACAGGTGAGGATTATACAATATGCCTATAGCTTTAATAATTTGTTTTGACATCCTATTTCATACAGCAGGGTAATCAAAGAGAATTAAGTGTTAAGACAATCTGTTTAAAACTTAAGCTAAGCTGAATATGAAGCTGAATATCTTTTAAGGTACTACATTTCCCTTCTAAGTTCTTTTTGTTAACCCTGTTATATGCGAAAATAGAATCACTGTTGTAATATAGGGATTCCTTTCTATATAGAAAAAAACGATATATTTATTAAGTAAATGAATTGTTTCTTATAAAGCAAGGTAAAAGTGTAATAGTGGATAGTACAAATCCAGACAAAGAGTCAAGAAGTCGCTGGACGTCACTTGCTAAAGACAAAAATGTTACTTGCCGTTGTATTAGAATGATGACGAGCAAGGCTCATGCATTACACAACAATAAATTTAGAGAAATTATGAAGATGAAGCATTTACCAGTTAATGATATTGTATTTAATTCATACAAGTAAGTACTTTTTTATTTTATTTTTTACCATTCTGTTTAGTGGACATGGAACTCAAAGCTGCGCCGCCTTGTCTCATTGTTGGACTTGGAATGCATTCTCTTGTTTTATTGAACTCACAACTATTGCGTTTCAATTAAACTCTGTCCGCTGCACCATGACGGCATCTTTTTATTTACATTGTTTTATATAAATGAAACAAATTCGTATAGGATACCGTAAGTTGAGGCACTCCATTCCCCACTTTTCGCCCATTAATCCGAGTGGCAGGTTTCAACGTTGAGCTCTGTCTTTTTTGCCCCACCAAAGTGTAAATCAACATTTTTATTTGCACTCCAATATCAGTTGGGTATTTATTTCATATTTATTTTTTATTTCAGGAACAAATTTGTGGAGCCGAATGTGAGCGAGGGTTTCAAAGAAATTATTTTAGTAAAATTTAGTCCCTCATTTGACGACAAGGAAGCTGAAAGTGTGTATAGACTTTATTTATTAGAAAAATGAAACTTCGTGATTGTAACATTGTGAATAAATAAATAAAATTAGAAATGTTTAGCATACATTTATTGCAATACCTCTGACAAATGACATTAATTAAAATTATGAATTAGGCCATAAGCATAACATATTCATATTGTTACAGCTATTTTAAATAGCAACAAAAATATATAAAAATATATTTAAATATGATATTGATAAAAAATACAAATTTTTAGGTAGTTTTTGTAAAACAATATTTATGGCTGTTCGAAATTAAAAAAATACAGATAATCTATAAAATGCAATATCTTCCTTTTTAAATTAAATGTACATTATTTAAAATTCATAACTTACTTCTTTTCTTCATTGTACCTTAATCTACAGTGAAAATAATGTAGGCACAGTATATTAAAGGCAATTTTGGCTAATATTGCAAAAATACTATTTACAGTTATAATATAAGGCTTCTTTTTAATTTTAATATAGTAGCAACACTAGAACGCCTTAGAAATATAATCAAATACAGTTTTTCACTACGTTTTATTCGTACAGGCTGAGAAAATTGACTTCTACACATTTATTACACATTTACTATTTATATTGCACTACAAGAAAAATGAAGGTAGTGTAACTATTTTACATTTATAATATCACCAATTGACAATGTTTATTCTATAAACCTTCAAAATGTAAATTTGATCACAATAAAGTAAATAATTTTGCAGTTTATAAGTATCCATAACTTTGTTTTATTACATATCAACAGCTTTACTAATGAACCATGGACGGACGATAATAATTAATTTACAACAATATTGATTATGTAAGATACTATGTTTTTGGGCACTAAGGAGTTATAATTGAAAACATACTAGTAAGATATATTTATAATATATCGCGCTTATTATTACGTAGCTGACTAAGCTTCAAGATAAGATTTTCAAAATTTCTAGCAAGCATGTTAAAAAAATGCGAAGTCTTCATTTATATAATTATCAACACTACATTTTTGGTATGACTTTCCGTGGATAAAAGTATTGTACCGAATCCACAAAATGGAATGTCTATTCGGTAACGATTATAATCGTTTTCGGTGTGTGTCATTCGCCATCAGCATCCGGGTCTTCATCCTCATCTATCAAATTATCCAGACTCGTGTCCGAGTCATCTTCTTGTCATCTATAAGCATTAAAATGTTGAAATACTTGAAATATATGTACCTAATATTTTTAAATAAAAGATATATTTTTTGTAAGGTATTTGATAATTAGTCCATTGTAAATAATAATTATTTTTTATTTATTCATCGTAAATATATCAAACGTACGTAGAGGATAATAATGATTTATCATTCTGTTCTTTCTTTGTTCTGACTATTCTGGCTGACCATAGTATTATGACTCATAAAATAAAAAAAATCGTTATAATATTTTTATTTGTGTTACCTGGCAATATAGACAGTGTCGATATGAGTGAGACGGGTGCCGGCAATTGGTACAGCAGATGATACGTGACGCAGCTTGCGTCTCTCTATGGTAGTTCTTGCATGCTGCACGGCGAGGTCGCCGCACCAACGTTCACAACGAGCATAAATGACTACCCCTGAAAAGTTTTAAATATGAAAATTTTATATGAATTCAGTAATAATATGATATATTAAAGATTTTGTAATGCTACATGATATGATGATGCAATAACTTCAAAATAAATGAAAATTAGAAATTACAAGATTTTTACACAGTAGATAGATAATAATATTAGATAACTGTGGTTGTAAAAGCGCGAGTCGGGCTCGCCACCGAGAGTTCCATACAAAAATCGGCGGCCTTGAGCTTTTCTTTGATATTCAAGCCTAGCTTAGCCAGGGCTCTTTCAACTGATACCTCACTAGAATATGCGGCTGTAATACCAAATTTTACCTCCCTGTTAACGCTTATTTTTTTAAAAAAATTACCACAAATGTATAGTTTTCAGATTTTTTTCTGAACTAGTACTACCTGTAGATGCTAGCTGTCAAATTTCATAATTCTAGGCCAACCGGAAATATGTATGAATTTTAATTCCCTTGACATTTCAAGAAATCATGGGGCCATAGATCTGAATATATGGTTTAAATTTCAACTCGATATCTCCAAGCATTCCGGAGTTCCGGACAACAAAGTGATCTTATAAGGGTTTCTTCTTTTTAAAAGGTACGGAACCCTAAAAATAGAATATCAACCTGCTCCTGCAAAGAGTATTATCGCAGGCCAAGAACTCAGGAGCAGTGGAGTCAGCAGTAGCAATGACAACATCATAGTAATAGGCCCTTGAAGTTTGTGTAGTCGTTTGATACCAATATTGTGTGCAGGCTGCCAGACGCTGATTAATGTTCCGCACAACCACACTGAAAATATGTTATTGTGAAATTAGTGGAAGTTATGTGTCATTAGGCATGGGTTGAAAATAAAATCAAGTACCTAAAATGAATTGAGTGAAAGAATTGTAAATCAAAAATTAATTTATAACATCAGGTTCACATCACACATCACATATAAACAAGGATTCAAAAGTCATGGATTTAGTTTAGGTATACCTGGCGGAACATTTTAATAAATCTTTTATCAGGTAAGATGAAGTAACCATTGTCGTTAGACAGAGAGATTTTGCAAAGCCATTTTACACTTAACTTACTAAACACTTACACGGTATTCCGGTAGCAAACATCGGCACTCGCACAGCATCGTTACAGAAAGCGACTGCAATAAACGCATCGGCGACCACTTGTACAACAGCCCCAACTGCCGCCCAACGTGCGCCTCGCATACACGGCGGTATAGGTAAATTAGCTTCCGGGATTGCTGTCACTACCTGTACAATAAATAATTACTATTTTGCTTTTGTCAAAAAAATTATATAATTTTTCTTCTACATGGAATCACCTAATGTTAACTTTAAACGATTCAAAAATTTACAAAAACCCTAATATTTATTATCTACCTAATACTTACCCATAATAAAAATAATAATTACGTAATACGCCTTTATTACCTGTATAGTATCCTTATATTCTTTAACGACTGCATCGATGTCTGTGGAGTCATCTCCCGATGATATTTCACCGTCTGTGGCTTCAATATCAGACTGCATATCCTCCTCTTCTGCAAGCGCCAGCACTCTCGTTCCACTACTACCACTAGTAATTTGATCAATGTCTTCCAATGGACAACCTGAATATTCATCCAGTAAAAGACATTCACGATCTTCAGTCTCTGTAAACAAATCGATCTTAAACGCTAAAAAATATTTTTAAAATAGGTTTATCAAACAATCACTTTAGTTACTAATACCTAATTAATATAATAGATTAATAAGTTAAATATAATACCTTTTCCTACTTTTGACTTTATACTTTCTAAAGTCTTTGTGTGGCGAATAGCTGATGGTATAAACCAAAGTCCACGTTTTGCTTTCTTTTCAGATGATTTTGCTGTTCGCGAAAGATTTCCAGTCCCTAGTCGCTTATATTCAACTTCTGCAAAATTTAAAAGTGTTGTTTTTGTAGAAATATATTTATATCAGCAAAAAAAATTTATTGTGATTTTATGTCGGTTTTAAAACTTACCACCAGCCTCCATCTGCTCAGCAGTCGGCACACATCTCATGACGATAAAATGAAACGCTTGTATAGATACGTTTAATAAATGACTAGCATTCATAAGAGTTATCATGTGGGACAGTGGACAAGCGAACGCGAGAATTGCAGCTAGACTTCCTAAAAATATATTTAATTTCATAACTTCCTTTGTAAAAACTTTAAAAGATTAAATTTTTAAAATATTATCAACAACCTGCGGTAAAAACAGCTAAAACAGGGCTGCCAGTGGTTCTGCTTTCATAGGTCATAGATCTTGTTAATACCTTCCACTCTGGAGACGCTAACGCTACAAGTACGGAGAATAGCAACGGGCATAGCTCTGTTAGGGCAAGGCAAATACCCGCAACGGTGATAGCAGCTAAGACTGGACAAACCCAGTTCGCAGCTCTTGCTTCTAACAATGTAGTAACGGGTAAAGCAGCGTTGATACTTGTCCTAAAATATTAACAATTATTAATTTACTCGTTAAACGTTAAACAATCCCATAATAATATTTTATGAAGGCAGATATTTACCCTTTCAACATGTTCGTGTACAGGAAACATAAACTACTTAATACAATTGTTGGTAAAATAATCATTAGGATAATTTTCTTTTTCATGGTTTCATTTTCTTTTGGTGGCGAAACGACACAGAAAGCATATGAAATTGGAGCTCCTGCAGCAAAAAGCTACAAGAAGATCCATTTAATACATTAATAAGTAAAAAATAAAATATACATTTCGAAACAAACAAGTATGAAAGTAATAAAGTACCTCGTAGATCGTTATTGGTATAGGTATTTTAATATTTGTAATATCCAAGTTCATTAATCCAAAAATAGCGAAACATTGGCTAAATATGTACAACACGACCAATAGCATAAAAGTAAACATCATGCTTTCCTGAAAATATTTTACAGTTATTATGTTTTATTATTATATTTATATTATTGCATATAAAAAAAGTGGTTACATATGAATAATCATACCTCGAGACCACACATGAACATAGCGCATACGACCATTACGACCGTCACTCCTAGGACATCAGGCCAGGGTTCACCCAAAGATCTCGTTTCGTATCCAAAAAGCCATCTCCTCGTGCGTCCTCCAGTAACATGGTCTGCCGTAGCACTTAGGATCCTAGCACACACGGCAACAGCCACTAAATGTGACAAAAAACACATCCACATTGCCATGAAATCGGCGAAGGAACGTAAATTTCTCTCCCTGCGACCTCGTCCTGTTTTTGAAGGAGGCAGTAATTCTGCTAATTTCTTTAAATCTCTACACGTAAAAGCTGAAAATAGACAAAAATATATATATAATTATTATACTTTTCTAATATTTTGACAAAATTATAAAATAATCCACATACTTCCTAAAGTAACGAAGGCAGACAGAAGCATCACAGCAGGTACAGCACAGTAGCTAGAGTTGGCTGCAGCTAGAGGAGCCAGGAGCAGTGCTCCGAGCGTCCACCTCGCACCACACGCCTCTCCTCCACCTAACACGCTTAACTTGCTCATCTTGATTGTGCTATCGATTTCACTCGGCATAATTCATATCCTAATGTTTGCAAATTATTAGAGTATTTAATAAAAATCAGCTTCACGCCGTATTCCGTATAAAGTAGGGCGGACAGAGGGAACCTGGTGTTACGAAACTCTGGTCCCCACTTTCCGCCGAGGGATTGAGTGTCTAGTGGCGCCACCAAACACCACACTTTTGCCTTGGTACTAAAGCGAAGAAAATATTAACAAATTTCACTTTGGGTATTTTTTTTTAATTTATTTAAATCATTCAAGGGCTCAATTAAGTAACTATATTTCGTTATTTTGGTTACCAAGAGCAAAGCTTATTATACTCTTGGAGCATCATTTGTTGTTAATATTTTTTATATACAAATTAGCTGCAAGAAATTTAATTGAATGGAAAAAGATTTGAATATTTATATCATATATATAGATATATTGATTTTATAGTAGTTTATTAGGTTTATTAGGCTTCTGTAAATTGATGATATTTGCGACCTTCGTTGTGTTTGGTATTAATTGACTTATGACGGTCATTTTCACGGTCAAATCTATAATATTTACGACAATTGTTTGTATGCAATTCGATCCTAGAGGCTAATTGCTAATATTACTTAATAAACTCTGTTTGGTGTTAATGAATACGAAACAATAATTATTATGCATACAATTTAAGATTGTTCAAAAATGACTTATATCTTTTATCGTGATACACTTATATTAAAATAGAATATATTAAATATTAAAAAAAAAACATCGAATGTTTCCGAAGATTAGGTAATTCCTTAACCAAACCATAAAATTAGAACTTACCATTGCTATGATATTTCATTATTACAACACTTTAGTTTAAGTACATTTTAAGTTTTTAGTAATATAAAATAACTGATTTAAGAAAAAGAGACAAATTCGTGGGGCAACTGGGGTGTTTTGACGCTTTTCATTTTTATGCGACAAACGCGAGCAGTACGAAGTTATATCTAGGTCTCTTTTGTTTGGCTGCGAATCGATATCGAGTACAGTTGGGGTGACCATTATATATACAGTTGTAAGTACAACTTTCTTCCCTACTGATATTTTATTATTACTTTCTTTTATTACTAGAAAAGAAGAATTAATTTAAGTTTTTAAGTTTTCGAAAATGCAGTCTATAATTCTTGGAATTCTAAATGAAATTATATTTCAGATTTGACATATATTTATAAATTTATAATAAAATATCTAGATTTGGAATGTTACATTGTCTTTGAAGACCTTGTCCGAAAAACTTTCAAGCACATTTCTCAATTCATAGATCTAGATCTAGGGCTGATAACTGAAACTGTAGACGGTCACGAGGCTGGTCTATTGGACGCGGTCTTAACTGGATTT
>DWNA01001076.1:0-16600 GCA_018249835.1 Heliconius besckei | reverse complement strand
TAGTACGCGCGCACGGCAAACTTTAGGTACTTTTTCTAATATTAAGAATTTCCTTTAGTTACTTTTACTTCTTTTGTTTGTTCATTTTGGTTACTCAGATATTTTTTCTAATAATAAATCTCCACTTTTTATTATTATTTAATTTTTTTTAACTATTTATGCTTATATTTTTGCGGGCGTAGCCGCGTCCGGGCCCACTAATATTAAAATAAAAATAAATAATAAATGCATAGATCTTCTTAAGATACAATACGATACCATACGTTATACGTCAATACAATGACAAAAATGACTAATATTGTTTATTGAATCGTGTCGTATACGTCGTATTTTGTAAAGGACTTCCAGTAACGAGATGCCTACACAACTCGAATGCAGCATAATTATGTCTAAGTATTGCCTTTGTAATGCTCAGTCTTTGCGATACAGAATATAATTTAGAAAAGTAGCCCCTACAGTTTATTTGTTTGTTTTCTAACCAACGTCGTATTTAGAGGTAATGGGTTTGAATTAAAAATCATATATATGTATTAGAAATAAAAAAATATAATTATATATATGTATATAAAAAGTGGACGGGAGAGCGGAGTGATTGGTCACATGTTAAGTTTGTTGTTTAATAAATCTGTCTCATATTTTAATGTGTTACTGTTTATATTTTTAGTAGTAGTTGTGCAGCTAAGTAATTAAATACTTAATCAATAAAGTATAAGTATTAAAAAAATAATTTACAATGTCACATTAACAAAGTTCAATAACTTTAATTTTTCAATTCGTTTTATATACATTTAAGTCAATTGTGTCCAAATGCAATGTCATACTTTACCAGAGACTGGAAGTGTAAATACCATTTGGCAAATATCGAACCCACAACAATCGCCATTACATTCGGACGCCACGCCAGGACGAATATATTATATCTACAACAGTATAACCGATAGTATTACATGTAGCTTCACACTGTGTCCCGCACACCCCGCCTTGTCTCGTTACGAAATGGTAATATTAAATATTGTATTTCCCCGAGTGGTGATCGAACCCAAAGCCGTTTTCATTTCGTGAGTAGTAAATACGGTAAATCACGAAGCACAGTTAACATTCTCCAAACTATGGAATAGAGTATCGACAGCATTTTCATTTTTAACAAACTCTTGAAGCTTAGATTCAAATAAAAATAGAATTCAATTCATTTTTGTAGATCAAAAACTCGATTCGTCTAGACATCTCGAAAATGTTAGTAAAAAGCCAAATGTCCATACAAAATGGTAAAAATTCTAAAATCGTGTCGTTCACGTTCCGTTGCAAATATCACTAATGGGATACCTATTTCACTGCAGTATAATTATGTATATTTCTTTGTCGTAAGCCTGCGACAGAAAAAACAGGCTAAGACGTTTTTAACAAGATGAAAGGACACCTTCAATTAAATTTCTTAGTACTTTTGTGTAGAATCTTGAATTATGGGTTTTAAAAAGTCTTTTATTTTTAGTTTCAAGCTGTATACTGCCTGTAGCAGAAAGATAATCGGCGGCGATAAGTTCCGCCACTGTTACCCAATGTCTCAAAAATTAGGCGGAAAATGGTGAACAAAGTGTCTTAGCACCAGCAGGCAGTACAGCGTGAGGCTAATAAAGTGAAATTTAAAACATCCCTCAAGAAACTAAAATAATAATTAATCATTAAAAAATCCCACAAAAAGTAAAAGACTGAAAAGTAAACGACCAACTATAAAAGAACTGATAATCTTCAAACTGCTACACATATTTTTGAATCATGGCTAAGAAAACTATCGATTAACTCACCTGACAAACAAAAAACTAAATCAAAATCGGTTTAGCTTCACAATGTATCCCGCATGTTGCAGAACTGGCAAAGGGAACCTGGGACCTTTCGTTCTCTACTAACACCGAATGTTCGAGGCATTGCGTATCAGCAGAATACTGACATATATGTATATTCTAAAAGCTCAGATAATAGATTAAAGAGTGTAACATTCGAGGCGCTATCTTGAAGCTTGCCAAATCGAAACATTGCAGGTCATTCAATATCGGATACAAAATTGATTTATAATGTGTCATTTAAACGATAGCTGATAGTGAGATACTTGTTGTGATTAATGGTTTTGTCTGATTCACGCTGTATCCCGCATATAGCAGGGTAAGCAGAGGCAGCTGTATTTTAAGGCACCTCATTCCACACGCATCGCCCGATGTTCGTACTCAACGCCGTGTTTCACTTTATTACCAGAGCAAGGAAATGCAGTTAATGAAGTGCACCAAACGGAATCGAAGCCACAACCATCGCGATTATAGACAGATGGCCTCTAAATTTATACATTTGTAGGGGATTTGCACAACAATTATTCGAAAGAAATATTTGCACGTAAATTTGACCTTTTTATATATACTTACGAGTAGGTATAATATAAATATACGCAAACATACATACATGTACGTGCATGCGATACTCGCTGGCGTCATTCCAGGGGATACAGTGAGATACTTTTCTACGTGTATCGCCCGACACATAATCACTGAAATGGCTGTATATTTATCTTTGTTCTGTTCTTGGCTGGAGATGCATTTAATTTTTGTATTGCTATTTCACACTAACATATATTTTATATTTGTTTATATTTCATCGTGTTTATAACTTTGCTTGCGTGGACTTTGAGGCGTTAATTTTAAAAAATGATTCTCTCTGGTTTTCGTAGAAATTTCAAGAAATATTCCCTTAGTACTCTCATTCGTTTTCAACCTTGTAATTTTCAAATTTCAACCTCCTAAGTCCAGCAATTTCGTGTGTGCATTATGTTCGTCACTCACTCAGTAATGACTGACAGACAGAGTGCGTCAACGTAATCGACTCCGTAATAAAGCTTTATGTATTTGATTTAAGCTTAGAAACATTTGGACACATATTAGCAAAATTTATATATATTTTTTGAAAGAAAACGAACCAAATAGTACTTATCTTATCAATAAGTTGTTTCTACTTGAAAAACCAACTAATTAGTAACAATATTACTTTTAAGTAACTGAAATATCTCATGTCTGATAATTAAATTTTTATTCATCACTCTGTTACCAAAGTTTCTTTTTCATCACGAAATTTCTTTGTAATAAAAATAAAAGTATACAAAATTACATGGACTTAAAAAATACATGTTTTGGTTGAACACAAACTGCCGTTGGCCAAATAAAAGGTTTTTAAAGGCCAATCTAGTTTCTACAGTGTTTTGACTGAGAATATTATTGTTAAGTTAGTCTAATGTATTCTTTATGAAAAGCTTTAAAAAGATGACTAAAAATAAACGAAATTTAAGTTAATTTTATAAAAGTTCTCTGAATATTTCTTTTCTTTTTTTTTCAAGAAAATGCTTTATTGTCTCTGTTATATGAGCACTTGGTAGTTTTAATTGTTCAATTAGAAATTTTGGGTACTAACTAAGCTAAGTTATATTTGAATTCAAGATAATTTAGAATTTTTCGTTCATTTAAAAAATACATTGAAAAGTAATGTACAGTTTTGTTAGCCTCAAGTTGAATACCGCACATAGGAGGGTGGGTAGGCTGAGGGAACTTAGTGTTACAATACTCCGTTGTCCATTTTACGCCCAATTTTCGAGTTATTTCTTGTCGAGTGGCAGAATCTCAATATTTATTCGTGAAGTAAAAGGGAAGAGTCTTAACACTAGATTTCTTCAATCTCCTTTAAAAAGCGGAAAAAATGAGTTTTAAGTCCTTTTCCACACTTATAGTGTTATATTTTTTATAAGGTGTAGTTTTCTATTTATTTACTTAGCGTTGGCGTTTATCCAGAGCTGCGATAGTATATTTGTCTAAGATTTTTTTACATTTTTAAACAAACATTATGCTTTTTATCTTACTGGTGGCCGATTTTCCAAGCAATTTGGATGCACTTCAACTTTTCTTGGTTGCTTAATTAGCGTTTTAATATCTAGGTTTTAGATCCGAATATTTAAGATGTTTGTGGTACTGCATTGTAACTGGTAGGCGGATTGTTGTATTGGAGATTACTGGTTCAAATCTCGCTCTCACTCTATACTATCTTTGAAAACAATTCAGTTTTATGTTTATCCCCTAATCACATATTTTTACTTATATAGAAATATTTCCACAAAAATATTACTTCATAAATCAATCCAATTATTATGTATCTTTTTAATCTTATTTTCAATATTTTATTTTCTACTGAGTGAAATTTGAACTCGTGGCCATCACCTACGTTCATACCAAACCCAAAATTCGAAAGAAAAAAGCTATTCAAATTTAAATTTGAATTTGTTAATATAAAATATACAACTAAGGAAGCTGCAAGAGTATTTTGTAAGACAAATGGCTCACTCGCAAAGTAGAATAGTGGCGTCTCACGAATACCTACTGTAATGGGTTTATAAATAATTAAATGATTTATTCGAATTAAAGTTGGGATCATTGTGGATTCGAATGTAGTTTGGGAAAATATATCAAATATAAAAAAAAAAATATATATATATAAAATTTATCTGTTACTAACTAAGGAGCCGTAATTATTAGTAGAACGCTGAAATTTAACATGTATATATATTATGTAGTTTAGAAGAGTAGAGGATCACTAAGAGACGATAAAGCGTGAAACCAAAAACCATTAAAAAACGCCGTGTTAAGTTCCGCCACTCAGTACCTTTAAATAAAAGAGAAGGAAGTGCCTCACTTAATGTAAATGATTGAACACAGAACTCAAGTAGACTCAATAGTAACCCCACTGTACTATAGGTGCTTGAAATTCTTAAAATATATGTCAGTTTAAAGTTTTAATGGAAGATATAATTTCTCATTTGAAATAGCACAAAGATGTATTAATCACGGAGACAAGATAAATGGTAATGTTTGATATTGTACTCAGACAGAACTAATATTGTTTTATATATGTATGTACGAGTCGTAGCCCACAATTTTATTTGCGTGGACTATAAAATGTAAAGTATTGTTTTTTATCGTTTTCGTAGGACTTTTGGCTAAATTTCAGTGTTTTACACCGCAAAGGTCTGGTTGTGCGTCAGTCAGTCGTAACGAAAGAAATTTTTATTTATTTAGAAAACATTAATTATAGCGGAATTTGAACCCGCGCCTCTTGGAAACCATCCAAGCGCTCTGACCACTAAGCCATAAGTTCTTATCAAGTATGCATACGCCGAAATTCTTTTACGGTTGTTACAACTTATTTATGTTGTTAGCATCTCTGTAGGAGATTTTTACAAATTTCCGCCACTCAAAGAATTATTTAGAATTATACTTAGTATTATCATTTAGCAAGAGAGATACTATTTGTTAAATAAATATTTTAAATTAATTTAAAGTCTTGTTTTAAACTTAGAATAGAAAAATATATATATTCAGAAAATGTATTGAACGTGTAATGCGGGGCTCAATCCTGTGCTTCATCCCGCGCGGTGACTATTTCCATCATTCAACAAGCGAAATGTCAAAAAATTTGATGGAGAGTGATAACTGGAGTGTTCTAACACTAGACTCCTATCCTGCCATATCAATAAAGATGGCCAATTTTTCACTGAAATACTTAAAGAAGTCGCTAAGTCTTAAGAAAAGACCATTATTTTTCCGCTATCGTTAAATCCCTTAAAGCAAAATTCATTGCCCGAGAAAAATACGTTTTCTTCATTAAATTGTCATTTTTTAAAACCGACAAATGTAACTGTTCCAGGAGGAAATGGCTGAAGTTTAGATATCTTAACGAAAATGTAAAGACTACTTTATTCTTAAGAAAATATATTTTTGTGTTGGTCTGTTGGCCTAAATTGAAAGCCTAGAAAAATTCGAACTCACGACCCTCCGATTAACACCAACTAAAACCATCCCTAACTAGTTTTAGTAGTAACTAGTTTTAGTTAGGGATGGTTTTAGTTGGTGTTAATCGGAGGGTCGTGGGTTCGAATTTTTCTAGGTTTTCAATTTAGGTCTTAATCGTGGCGTAATGGGCCAGCATCTTACACGATGCTTGTGGAAACGATCTTACTCAGGGAATGATTGTATTTAATTATTTTCATTTCTTCACTCTGGTAGACAAAGCACGGCGTTGAGTCCCACAATTTTTGGAATTCAACACACAATGTTTGTAAAATTCCTCAAAATTAAATCCATTTCGCTACCTTGTAGGCGAGGTACTTACAGCATGTAAAAATATAATACTAATATATAATCTTTCCCACCATCACAACATGTAAAAAACACTCCAAATATCATCCAAACCATATAATTTACTGAGTTAAGTACAGTAATTTACAGAAACTCACACAAAAACCTTTTTTCGTAAATGTAAGGTGCTGCGGAGAGCACATTTGCGGTGTAATCGACACAATATCTGAGTTTAAGTGACGTACAATTTATGTACTGAAGAGATAGCGGTCCTGTGTTTTTTGAAGCAAATGGCGATTTTTTTATTTGAAGCCTGTATCCCGCATATATCAGGTTTCCGAGTTCCCGCCGAATCTTCGGGATGTTACGTGATAAGTGGCGCGCTGTCTTCATACTAGAGTAGCAAGCAAATGAAAATAATTCATTACTCCGAGTAAATATATATATTCGCCACCCAACAAGCAATGCGAGAATTCGGCGGAAATTGTGGAACAGAATTATCTTAATGGGAACGGAGTATCTTAACACCCTCTGCCTACCCTGCTATGTATGGGATATAGAGTGAAGCTAAAAAAATGTAAACACGATAGTGGAGAACGGAGTGCTTTGGTACTAGGATCTCTTTGACTTTACTATATCGTCTTTTTAGTCAGTTTTTGTTTTACGGTCAAACGTTTAAACGAAAGTGTAAGAAAAATAAATAAATTAATTTGTGAAATTTCAAAAACCTTGTGATACTACTAAAACGTCTTTAAAAACGTATAAGTATATACATATATACTTATTTGTTTTTGTCTGTCCCGAGCATAAGCTTAACAGCTATGCTATGTGATATGCTATGTGATATGCTATGTGCTATGCTATGTGATATATAAATTTTGATGTGGACATAAAAAATTGCTTCCGTTCTCAAAAATGTACTTTTATAATATTCTGTACATGAGATATGCGTAAAGCTAAGAAAATTATAAAATGTCAATATTTTATATTCCTACATATATTGTACCATTTATTTCGGACGGTCATTGTGCGGGTCAGCGCGTAATGTCACGTGAAATGAGACGTCCCTTTCGATGCTAGTGATGTGCCAAGTTTTATTATGTAATAATACTTTATTTTCAAGAAAAAAATAAAATAATTATGTTCAGAGTTTTATTTTTTAATATATGATAAATCTTTGCAAATCAATAGGTTGAAAGGATCTAGTAAAAAAGTAGAATGAATTGCCGTGTATGAAATAAATTTGGTATACTTATCTGAATGCCTAAACACATCATCATACGCAAATATTATCCAATTCATCCAAATAGTTGGACAATTCTAACGATATTACATTTATAAACGTCTTACTAATAACTCTCTTTTTTGAAATCGGATAACTATGCATTTCTCCTATAAAGAATCGAACCCATACAAAATGCAACAAATGATACATCTAAAGTGAAGTTAAAACATCCTATAATAATGAACTTGATAAATGCACGAGACAGATGTGCAAGATGCATTTGCATTTTGAATTTCAACTGTCATAACTATTATGAATAATAATCTTCACCTGTTTTCTTTAGAAACAATATTTTAGACGTTTAGGTTTATGGCATTTATTATATTTTGTTCTATTATTGATGTGAAAAGGTTATGGGTACGGACGGTTGGGTTTCGGGTGGAGGAATTCAACGTCGCATTTTGTCTTTTTACCACAGTGAGGAAATAAAGATAATATAATCGACTGGGAATCGAACCCACCACTGTCACGTTTACAATCAGACACTGTGTCACGGCACCGTGATGGCCCCTTGGCATGATTTCTGTTTGTTAAAACTCCACTTCACTCTCAAATTCAAAAATTGCGAGTTGAATGGAACTCAACGTCAACAAAATTGACTTTTTAAAAATATTTTTTTCTATTGAACTAAACTAACAAATACACATCGATACGGAACCATCCCTATATAACAATGGCCAGTTTCAAATTTCAACCACGTCATTGAATGTTAAAAAATGCCTCATTACGTGTATGATTGGAGAAAATTAGACCTTATTTGAAGCATTATAGAATCTATTTTAGTTTAGCACTTTTACATTTTGTCTATTAAAAATTTTAAATAACCCTTCCTTAGGAGTCGGGGAAAAGCCTGTATGCTTATTTTGTTATGTAAGACGAATCTTGCCATTGTAATTTTTGACTGATTCCTAAAAACGAAGGTATATGCGATATTCTCAATATAGGATATTTTAATATGATGATATGTTTTTATTTAGGCTTCGAAGCTGTAAGCAAAACATCGTATGGGTAGGTATGTCTCTCCAAAAAATTATGATTGTATGGAGCGGATGATCCTTTTTGATTTAAGTATTGTACATTAGGGAACATTTTAAATTTTATTAAAATTAGTTCAGTATTGTATGAGACATTACTAAGTAAATTTTGGATCTAAGGACCTTGGCAATTGACAGATATATTTGTATAGGAAATAGGTTTACTTATTTTTAATTTTTATTAGATCAATGCTTATTATATATTATACTTAAATATTTTTTTCTGAACATCCAAATCGTATGGCCTTGAAATTATTTTCTTAATATCACCTTTGAAAATTAAAAGAAGATTGGACACGAAGTCATTGTAGCTTCCAGCCATTCTCAGAGGATTATGATGATGAGAGTTGAGACCGTTGTCGCGCAGTGGCAGTGCGCCTGACTGTACACTCAACGATGGTAGGTTATCTGCTCTCTGTTGTAGACAAAGTACGCGTACGCACAATGTATATGACTATCTTGGCTGTGCCTTCCTTTCTATTTACGGAATACAGCCTGAAGCTAACAAAAATGTAACATAACAATATTATCACCTAACGAAAAATGATTGAAACAAAAAATAATCATACAAATTTATAAACTCAGATATTTTCTTCTACTTTTCCAGAAATAACACAAAAAGAACAAAAAGACATTGATCAAGACAGATATTTTTAAATAAAAAGCTGATTTTAAAGGCATTCACGCCATCTTAAAAGAGGTAATTGGAATAGCAAAGATTTCCAGAACAATAGGCTATTGTATACGACCTACATACAAACCTAGACCAGACCAGCATTGTCTTGCAGACATGTCATATATAACAGTTGGGTTAAAATACGTGAAACACCTGTGTTCAATTTAATATTCGCTTTTGTCTGTATATTTGGATAAATTTATATCGGGGTACAAGCACTTAACACTTCAAAATTATTAAATCTTTGTAAAATTATTTTTCACTTTTTAGTTCATCGTTAGAAGTCGGTTTTTGTTTTTGTTAAAAATTAATTTATTATATATACACATATAAAGAAATTCTAAATCACCGTCGTCTGTACATGGAATATACTAGTATATAAGAAAAGGATGTGTGAATCAAAACAAAAATATGCATATTAATATATTATTAGTGAAACGTAAATCCCTCATAAATATTTCCCTTTATCAAAAAACTGAAAAGAAAAATAAATCAAGTGGAAACGGTAAATTGAATTTACATCGGCCAGTCCGATACTGAATAATATATTGACGTACTTTGATATCATTCAAGACTTACGGCTAAGTAGCCGTATGGTCTTGCTGTGGGAATCAGTAAAAATATCTTTACAACTAGCTTCACTATAAACTGACGACAGGTCGCGGCTCTCGTCGCGCTCGACAAGTGACCCAGCCAACACATCCAATTATTGAACAAAATATACATTATCAAAAAAATATCGAATTTATACATATTTAAAAAGGCTATATATAAGGCTTACTATACTATATACTTAATATAATATATACCGTCAATTCAACCCTTCAGGCTGACAAGTAATTACATATCCGGTAAAAATAAGTCACATCAGTGACACGGGTAGTAAAAACTAGTAGTTAACGTCACATCCCTATTAAAATAACCAGTCCGCCTTGTCAGGGTGACAATGAAGGATATAACTATTAGGATTTTGAGAATCTTAGAGGTTTTTTTTTTTTATAGATGAATGTCAAGTGTTTAATGTTTTTCCCGTACATAGCAGGATAGGCAGAGGTTGTCTCATGTTAAGACGCACTGTACCAAGAAATTTATATTAATCTTTATTATATATATAAGGAAGTAGTGGAGCGGCGAGAGAGTATTAGGCTGTAAACGTTACAATTGTGGGTTCAATCCCACCTCTTTTCTTTTTTCTGGTAAAATGACAATATGCGGCGTTGGTTTCCGTCACTCAACACGTAATGTCTCGAAAATTGGGCTGGAAGTAAGTGACGGTATTATGCTAAATGCGGGATACAGAGTGAAGTTAAATTTATATATATAAATTCCACATATAAGTTCTCAGCAAACCCTTTAATAAAAGACAATGCATTTACATATAAAATTGTATTGTATTTGACTAGAAGGCACCACAGTCATATACCAATCGTTTCCTCACAAATTAATGATAGGTTGGCCGCTCCACCCTGTAATATAGTCATAATAGGGGCCTTTCAGTCTATTTGACGGTAATTATGCTATTTCAGTTGAGTGTGGTACAGCGAATAGATTGTATAAATGCCGTGGGTTCTAATCTCAGTTGAGTGAATTTATTATTTTCATATTCTCACTAACTGGTAACTAGGAAAAATTAGGAAAAATGTTCGCTCTGCTTAACCTGCTACGCGGGATAAGGCGTGAAACTAATCAAATTAATTAAGTGTAATTATTCCCTTAGTGGGGAACTCAGGATCGAACCGACTGTCGTCGCGCTTACAATAAGACGCTGCTCCACTACGCCAATGCTTCTACAAAAATAAATATATATTTTTTAAGGTTATGTTGTATCCCGCGTATGTTGTTTACACTTCATAAATGTACAGATATTATATCAACAATATTTACACATTTTTAGAAGAATATCAATTGCACTACATAGATTTTTTATAAAAATATAAACCATACCCATAGCTATAAAGTATACGATATATACAACCAGCTCATACAATACTGCTATAGTTGTACAACGGAAGCGGAAGTCCAGAACAACGCGCGCAATGGTCATGATGTATGCCGTTTCAGACGATAACGCTAAAGTGATAGAATGAAGGAAGCGCACTGTATTTACTAAACGAGGCATTTTCGTTTTGTATTTTTGTTAAAATAGTTCTGACGCCCTTGTGGATTCAAACTCTATTCGGGGTAACGAATTATTTGCATTTCTCTTTATTTTCTTACTCTCATATTATTTTGAAAATATTGGTAAATAAACTATTCTTATAGTTTATTGTTACTAGAATTTGATAAATGTGAAAATAATTATTTTCAAACAGCGAATGACACGTTAGCGTATTCATTCTATTATTTTTCAACTTAACAGTTTTGTTACCCGACTACGCGACGCAGAAAAGCGTAATGTGTGTATGTATTATTTTGATAACTGATAACTTCTATTATGATAGATCTGGAATATATTATCTCAGTATTATTCAACACTAAGGAAAAAACTGTAAACTAGCAGGACTTGGAGCATGTTTTCGTAAATATTAATCCATACCTATATTATAAATTCGAAAGTAACTCTGTCTGTCTGTCTGTCTGTCTTTTACGCAATCAGGGCCAAACCGCTAATTTACTTGGGATAAAATACTCATATAGAGATACTTGAGGGTCTCGGGATGAACATAGGATACATTTTTTTCTCATATTTGTAATATTTTCGATATATATCAATATATTAAAATAATAAATTTGACATGCAATTTATTCCGCCATGTTAATTACAATGGTCGCTACGCGTTGCTAAGCAACGGCTTGCAAAGTTTGTTGTTTTAAGAAAACGTCACCCAAAGTGAGTTTGCTTAATGCATATATGGCGCGCACCGATATAGATTTGTATACATTAACAAAAATTAGATGATTTCTATAATTTGATATTCATCCTTATGAAAATAAATATAATAGTCACTTATAGCATTTCATCTAGATGGAAATTATAGTTTACTGTATAACATTCTAATAAATAATTAAGGAGATGTCACTGATTCCAAATGACCTAGCCTACGAGTGGGATAGTATGACCGACTTTGATGATTTTGTAAATTTTTATATATTTTCGAATTACTATTATTTTTTATGTAGTTATTTGCTGCTTATAATTAATTAATCTCAGTTCGGTTATCTATACCGATATTGTGCACTTAAAATATCGTAGTTTTAGGATTTTATTTAATATTGTTTAGTACGCGCGCACGGCAAACTTTAGGTACTTTTTCTAATATTAAGAATTTCCTTTAGTTACTTTTACTTCTTTTGTTTGTTCATTTCGGTTACTCAGATATTGTTTCTTATAATAAATCTCCACTTATTATTATCTTTTAACTTATTTTAATTATTTATGCTTATATTTTCGCGGGCGTAGCCGCGTCCGGACCCACTAGTGTTTAAATAAGTAAATAATCTTTGCGTTGTGAAAAGCTTTAAGAATCGCCCTACTTAGATGCTAATTAAAAAATAAATTGTAACAAGTGTTAGAAATCGGAAGCGGTTGGCGTTTTTAAGAAAACACGATAAATATGCATTCCGTACCTGCACCAACGCACTCGGACAGAGGTTCCACGTAATTACAATAAGTGACATCACTCAATAACAACCCTACACACTAGATACCTTCCAATCAGGGCTTCCGCCTACAACCAACTGTTCCCGTTTGATACAATTCCACAGTTTTTATTGTCTTTTTCACCTAAATCTACCCACTTTCACACGAATATGCTAACACAAGCGTATAAGAATTTTAGTTGAGCCCTGTAGAAACGGTTTAGAGGTGAGAGCGCTTCGAAACTATTTAAACAGGGTCCATTACATGGGTTCGAGTCCAGCTATCGTATTTTTTTATATAATTAATTTTATAAATTAGTTTTTCTTTGTACGAGTATATAGGAATATCTGAAATGAACATTGAATGCCTGGAAACTTTCAAATGAAACAAAATTAGTGGCTACAGTGAGGAACAACAAATCTTAAATATACGTAATATTTATTTCTATATATTTAGAATCATATTTATCTAAATATACGTATTAATTTTATTAACTTTAAGCTCTATCTGACCGTAAACGCAAAGGTAGTGAAATCAATTCCCACTCGGGGGAACGAACTATTTTCGTTTACTCGCTCTAGTAAGTAACAAGGCAAATCTGGGCATTAAGCACTGCTACTCAACACGCAATATATCGTAAATTGGGCGGACATTTCTGAAATGTTTACTTGTTAATATTTTGCAGAACGCACTAACATAATTTAAAGGACGATCTACACGACCTCGCTTGATAAATTTCAAATAATTAAAACAAAATCATTAATTATGCAAACAAATTCCAATCATTATGGAATAAAGCATTATTTTACAAAATATATTTAAATTTCTGTAGATTGAAGCGAACAGCGCCATTTGCTGGTTGATTGAACAGATTGAGAATTTTACTAAATTTGCATGTAAATGTGGACTTATAGTTAAAATAATCTTATTTTAACGGTAAGATGAGCCCCAGAGGGGTGCGATTGATTGAATTACCCACGTTGAAGGGTAAATCTGAGATTAAAATTAAAGGGGTAGAATTATTAGAGTATTATAGTTAATAAAGTGTGTATGAAGGTTAAATGGAATTTTGAAGTCGTTATTTAACTTGAAATGTAGTAGATTATTAGAGACCCTCGGCCTCGACCCTCGTGGCGCAGCGGTACAGCATTTGACTGTATGTGGTGGTCGTGAGTTGGATTCACCTATCCCGCTATTTACGAGGTACAACATGAAGAGTGGTAGGCAAAGAAACACTTTGTGTGCCAGTGCCACATCACCTAGCACCGTATTTTTCGCGAACCTTTAACAATTATAACAAAGAACCCTAATAAAGTTAAAGTTAACAGTTAACTCGAGTGAAATTCAACGCGAGTGAAATAAATCACTCGTTAAAGTCAAAACTTCCAGAAGAGTTAGATTAAAAACACTTTTTTTGCGAAAATAATTTCACAAATTAAATTAAAATTTATGACATGATTTGTAATGATAAGTATATACTTTGCTGAGACCGTCCGGCACAGTGGTTGCGTGGTTCGTCGTGGCACTTGGTTAACTTTACCTACTCTGCTATATGAGGCAAATATTAAAATAATAATTTTAACGTCATATACCTCTTTTTTCACTTCGTGTTACAAAAATGAAAGTTTTGAAATCCACGGACATTTTAAATAAGATTTAAATAATTAAAAAAAGTATCCCTTTTTTAGCGTTTCCCTTTTCTCATTCCTCTTATTGTGTGTTGAGTGAGTGAAAGTATTAAGTAATTTATTCCCCCGAGTGGGAACGAACCCACAACCGTCGCCTTTGCAGTCACACGTCTATAGCCCCGACGGCCTCTCGATTATATTCTTTAAGTTCTATGTTAATTAATTTTCCACAAACATTATGTAGGTATATTATGTATGAATAACAAACACAATGTTAGAAGGGTTGGTTCAACGTCTGATGGGTTTCTGGCCTTGAATTAAATAGTTTCAATATATTTAAGCCATTATTCAAGCCCAATCTATCTTTTAGCTATCCACAACAAGTGAAGCTAATACTATATTATAATGAGACAATCTTCTAACGCGGTTGTTGTGGGTTCTAATCAAGCTTGGGGGAAATTTCGTATGTATAGATTAAAGCCAGTATGATAACGTTGTTTCATGCATAGCAAGGTAAACAGAGGGATTTAATGTTAAGACACTCCACCTTCGCTTTCTGTCCGATTTTCTAGACATCAACATCTCAACTGTAAACGTGGCAGTTTTTTTTAAATAAATCTTTTATAAACTATATACATCGTTTCGTAGTCTCGCAAGCGCTGGGAGCTTTGGGAGCAAAAGCATCTTAACGGAGTCACTTAACATTAAGTTCCTATCTTCCCTCCGCGTGGCAAAGCTATGTGTGGGGCATATTATCGTGAAGCTATGTTGTTCTATATAGCGCTACCTGAAGCTATACTTCAGTTAAAACAATCCTTATTCTTAGCAATTAATTACATTAATTGCCTCGTTTCGTCTGACAAAGGGGTATATCGACCGCAAAATCTATTTAAGGGCTACCATACAACTATTAATTTCTGTATTAAAATATAGTGGGTTCCGCTACTCAACACAGAATGCGGAAAGTGGGCAGCGGCGTGTCTTAACACTAGATTCTTTCTACCTACCCTACGGTGCGTGGGATACAACGTAAACCTGGTTTGTAAATTTGATTTGATTTTATTTTGATTAAAATATGTGCAGCGGCACAGCTGTTCTGGATGTAAGCGCGACGTTGTTGATTCGATTTCCGCTTTAGGGAATAAATTATTTCCCCACTCTGATAAAAAGACAAAGCGCAGACGTAGGCCGCCGTCACTAACACGAAAGTTCCGAAAATAAAGTGGAAAGTGGGGAACGGATTGTTTTCACACTAGTTTGTCTATGCATATCCATCTATACGTATCCCAGTGCAAAGCTAAAGCAAAAATAATTTCTTGCGCCTTATTAAGTGAAATACGACGTTAAGTTCCGCTTACAAGAACAAATTACAAAGCAAAATATGATTTACTGTCTGTTTGCCTGTCTGTCTCTCTACTGCTAAATACGAAATATTTATCCATACCTATATTATAAATTCGAAAGTAACTCTGTCTGTCTGTCTTTTACGCAATCAAGCCCAAACCGCTAATTCTATTGTGATAAAATACACATATAGAGATACTTGAGGGTCTCGGGATGAACATAGGATACTTTTTTTTGTCATATTTGTAATATTTTCGATATATATCAATATAGTAAAATACTTATTAATTTGACATGCAATTTATTCCGCCATGTTTATAACAACCGCCGTTGCTAAGCAACGATTTGCAAAGTTTGTTGTTTTAAGAAAACGTCACTCGAAAATGAGTTTGCTTAATGCATACATAACGTGCGCCGACTCAACCCTATGAGACACAAAAACAATATTCTACAAAAATATTGTCCCTTAAATATTGTTTAAAAAAGTCCGCGTTGATATATACTACAGATATAGATTTGTATACATTAACAAAAATTAGATGATTTCTATAATTTGATATTCATCCTTATGAAAATAGATATAATAGTCACTTTTAGCATTTCATCGAGATGGAAATTATAGTTTACTGTATAACATTCTAATAAATAATTAAGGAGATGTCACTGATACGAAATGACCTAGCCTACGAGTGGTATAATATGACAGACGCGAACGGGCAGATGACTTTGATGGTTTTGTAAATTTTTATATATTTTCGAATTACTGTAAATTTTTATGTAATTATTTACTGCTTATAATTAATTTATCTCAGTTCGGTTATCTATACCGATGTTATACACTTAAAATATCGTTATTTTAATCATTTGAGATTTTATTTAATATTGTTCCATTTAT